>WHYT01017044.1:168276-201376 GCA_009806455.1 Tetrax tetrax
CAGTGGCTGCTTTGGATCAGGTCTAGTCCTGCAATGCTTTGTTGAAAAGAGGGAGCTGAAACCAGAGGATTAAGACAAAGGATTTTTCAAATAACCAAGCAATCCCCTGCCCGTGAGCTGAAGGCCGTAAGGTGTGCTGGGTACAGTACTGGCGTTGGGTCAGGACACCGGCTCCTAATTATTGCTGGTTGTTATCTACACTGTTGTATCTTGTAGGAGCCCTGCTCGTGGGTTAGGGACCGACAGCGCTTGCTGCCGTAAAAGCCGAGCAAAAGGCAGAGGCAGGCCCTCAGGCAGCAGAAATCTCCAAGTAGGCCCTGTGGTATCAGGCAGGCCTCATCAGCCCGACGGGCGTCACGGCCATCTTTGCGGCGCTGCAGCCTTCAGGGCTGGTTCAGCAGGTCACGTTTGTTTGTGACAGAAGCGTATTGCCTGTGAAGTTACAGCATGGAGTTATTTGGCTGTAATACATTTATTTTATTAGTGACATTTGGCGTGACGTTTTTAGGCTTGAAGTGCCATAGCAGTGTGGCTGGTTGGAGAGCTGCTTCGAAAGAGGCCATCGCAGTCCTGAACTGTTAAGAGATTTCTCTTGTGAAATAGCTGAGCTTTACCAAGTGCTTTCCATCCTCTGTAAGACCACTCTTCTTGTTTCTCGTTCATGATAAGAAGCAAATGTGATGTTTGAATGTTTTTGTGATGATTGCGCTTTTCATGTCATTTCCAAAGAACTAATTCACAAAAAAAATGAAGAGATGCTGTTGTAACAACCTCACAAAGCAGGAATGCAGCTCTTTTTGAATGTCTGGTACCGCCTGTGCCTGGTAGTTGTGTGAGGTTTAGTTCTCAGCTCATCAGAGGGGGTGTAACTGATCCCTGCAGCCTTCCCCTGCTCCAAGTGATTGTTCATCTTTCCATGAGGTTCAGACATGGGAGACCCGTTCCACTGCCAGCTCTGCCACTCATCTCCAGGGTGGTGCTGGATTTGTGCTTTGCCTTTTCCTAAAGAAAAGACCTAAGAGCTAAGCATTATTTTTTCATAGTTAAGGTGTACGTAAGAGGATCTCACTTTAATTCCAAAGTCATTAAAATATTTTCTGTCATGGGACTTAACAGGCAGACGTCTTTCATCTGACTTACCCTTGGGGGGGAGCAGGGAGGGAGGGCTTATGAGAGTTTGTAACAAACGGCTTTTTTAAAGAATGAATAAGGGTTCGTAGTTACCATAAGCTGCCTAAGAATTCTGAAGGATCTTATCTTTTTAATGAAAATGGCTCTAGTGTAGAGCTTATGCCAGCTCTGAGTTCATGCTGTCACTTTTCAGGTTCCCTACCCACCTTTGCTCTCAGGGGCTAGCAAATCCAAAGATGGATTCATCAAAGATAAAGTTTTCTTGATGAGAAGATTGTTATTTTTCAGTGTTGCTGCCATTTCAGCTTCCCCCCAGGGAAAGGAAGAGTACAGTATAATAGCTGCTGTGAGTGCTTGCTGGCTGAACAAAGCAATCCTAGTTCGTACTGGGGGAAGATGGTACATCACTATGGTTCTGTAAGCCAGGAAGGAGTGAAGTTCATCAGAGTATTCCAGGAAAAGCATTCACTGATTACCTTTAGGAGATTTCACTGTGATGTGCGCAGCTGTGGTTCCATTCCCAGTTCCTGAGCTCCGACACTGGCTGTAGTGACTCCTTCTTCTTCTTTAAGCAGACACCCAACGTCTTGCTAGACCCTTCTTCTGGAGAAGCAGAGAGGAATGGGGTGGAGGCTGGAAAGAGGATCCTTGGGAATCATCCCCACATCTTACACCCATACCTCAAAAAAAAAAAGCATTTACTTAACTACCGGTCTGTGTGTTTTAAGGTTAAGCCAAGCAGGATTCCTGATGTCTCGGGGCCTCATCTCTAAGAGCTGTGCATACTGACCACCTGCCTTTATCACCTGGCACATTGGTAGGACCAGAGCGCAGTGGTGATGTCTGTGCCCTGAAAACAGGGGCAGGATTTATTCCTGAGGTCAAGGGACCCGTGTGTCACTTTGCCAGATTGGAAGCACAACCTTTCCAACCAGTTTGTCAGCTCAATTATTTAGCAACCTGCTTTGTTTATGGTATAAAACCTGGCTCCTGCGTTGAATGTGGATTGCCAGAGGGCACAGGAACAACTGAGTGAGCAGCTTTAAATCTTGTGCATAAACTACAGCAGGCCTTAGAGATGTAAAGAGGAGGTTTCTCTCTAGCTGGTAGATTTATTCTCAGTCACATTCCTGTGACGCGGGTGGAGGAACGAGGCTGAGCAAACGAGGCAGAATACAGCTCACGCAGTGTGGTTAGAATAGCCGGAGCTGCAGAGCAAAGCCCCAAACACATTCTGCTCTGCCGGGGGATTAAAGTCAGGCTGACAGACAATGGGGGCTTTAACTCCCTCCAGACCTTTCACCTGACATTGTCTTTAAACCTATTTGGGCTCTAACAGAAGTGATGGTGAATTAGAAGGAGATTTTCCTTGAAACCTGAGCTAAAGAGTCTGGAAGATGCTAATACTCACCTTGGGCTCAGACCTGCAAAATGCCTTTCATGGTGCATCCCCATAAGCTCAATGAGCTGCTCCAGGCCTGGAGGTCATGAAGTTTTCTTTACTCACAGGTACTGACACAATGAAAGGCAAGCCAAAAATGCATGATTTACACTTCAGTCTGGCTCTGACCTGTCCCAGAGTTTGGAAATTGCTCCACTCATAATTTCATTGCCTTTCTCACTGACTGGGGATGTTTGCTGGGCTGCTCAAGCAAAAGAGCGTGTTGTCTGCCATCAGGAGTCTACAGCGCAATGCCAAGTGCAGGCACATCACTTCAGGAATGCCTTTAGCATGCGGTGCTGCCGCGAAGGTGATCAGCAGACCCGGTAGGAAGGCTCACAAAATACGCGGTTCCCCAGTGACTCAGCCGCGTGCACTGCCAAATATTCTGGTTTGATCCAGCAAAGCTTTTAAGATCATGATCAGCTTTAAGAACGTGAGTAGTTCCACTGAAATTATCTGGATTACCCTGGTGCTGGCGTGGGGACAGCGCGCGCAGCCGTGCAGGATCAAGCCTTTGGACAGAGAGGCCATGTGCTGGGAGAAGGGAGAGGTGACTGCTGGCACTTCTGTCACAGAGCAGCACCCTGCAATTTAGGGCAAAAGCACGTTGGACTTTTTTGTTTAATGCCAATCTGCCCAAAGGCCTCAAACTGTGCAAGCCAGGATCAACAAAGGAGGCTAAAACCTCCAACACCAGTTTCTCTTATTTGCTGACAGCAGTGTTGGGCACAAAATCAAATTCTTTCTGGGTGTCAGGTAAGTCAAAGGCTGCAGAGTGCCCCAGAAGAGGATTCTAGGGCATTTATGTTCCATCAACAAGATGAGTGATAATTAAAGCCTGAATATTTCTAAGCTGGGAAACACAAAGAACCATCTTAATTCCTTAAATTCTTCATGCCCGGCTGTAAAATATATTCCATTCATGCCTGTGTCTCGTTGCTTGTTCTCTCTGCGTCTCTTGCTTTAGTATGCAGCCACCTGTTTGGAACCAGTGTCCCGCAGGTTCTCAGGGCGGCTTTCTTCTCCGCTCTCTCTGCCCTTGGTCTTGTTGCTTTGACACTGAGGCCTTGTTGTCTGCGCGAGACAGTACGTTAGAGCTCCCTGGCTTGCCCGGCTCCCATAACTTCATTCTTGGAAAGTTTCTGAGTTTCCCGGGTGATAAAACATGAGTAACATTTGCACTGACCTGAATCATTTCTGAAGGCATTCAGCCCTGTTCTGTGGTGAAGGTTACTCAGGGTGGGTGGTGGGGCATGAGAATTCCCAGTGATGGCAATTCCTGCAAAGTGTCAGAAAGTCGCTGCCGGCACCTTTTACACTGCAGGATTGATTTGATTAGTTTTTTTAGTGTATGCTGAAAAATACATCTGACACACTGCAGGGTGAGAGACACCAGCAGCACAAATCGGCACCTTACAAGATTGGCTGTCACTGCCTTCCTCCAGCTCTTACCAAAAGAAAAAAGAAAAAAAAAAAAAGAAGAAGGAAAGGAAAAAAATCCAAGCCTCAGCTCTGTTTGATAGCAGCTATCAAACTGTCCCAGATCACTACGACTATCCCTTGAGTTAGGATAATATAGCAGTGGAGTGTTTGCTACACTTGTAACCTCCAGTTACTCACTGGAGACCAAACTAATGAATCCAGCAGGACAGTGTTCAAAACTGTTAAAAAACCGTAAAAGGACAAAAAAAACCCCCACCTGGTAAATAGCTCTGGAATGTGGTGAATTGACTGCATGGAATATTGTTCTATTTGCTCTGCATTATTTATCCCCCTAAAATTCATATTGCGGGCGTGATGGGTGGCTCAAGGTGTGCAGAGACTCACAGAGGAAGTTCACTGGCAGCTCTCAAGCAGTCACTGTGGAATCTGATTCTGTTCTCGTTTGCTCTGGAGTATATGGGAAACGGTGTGCAGCGCGTCTCTCTCTCCCTTGATACAGTATATGCTAGGCAATAATAGCACCTTGAATGATCCAGGCCTCTCCAAATGCTCCCCGGTGATTTTATCTAGTTTTTGCTACGTTTCTGGTGCAGAAGGATCTTCTGCTGGCATTGATGTGCTGGCTTCAGGGATGACATGCTGCGTTTCTGCTCCCAGCTCCAGCTCACAAGACCAGCGTCACTTCTGGTAGAAATTAAAAAGCTTCACTTTTGAACTTTGGAAATACTCAGTCAGGATAATTTTTTTTTTAAAAGCCTCTGTTCCCTTAATGGCTTAAATAAAATATCAGAACTGAACCAAAGCCCTAGTTCTGAAAACCCTCAGACTTGGAGGTGGGCTGTTTTCCTTGATGGGGCTCTGAGAACTTGCATTTTCACATTTTTGTTCATGTAAGCATTATTTACCTCTAACCAGCAGTAAATCAGTAGAACATTGGTGGGTCTGGCAGTCCACAACCCAGCCAGCAAAACAAGACACCACATCTGGATCTGTGACAGACTTAGTGAAAACTGTCCCCTCAACCCTTTTGGAAGGAAGTAAAAAGAAAAAAAAAGTGGAATTTTGAAGACTGAAAGCCAAAGTATTTCCATTCTAGGTGACTCCCTTTTCTAGGTGACTCCTTAGAAGCCTGGGTTTCGTGATGGGATGTTATGTCACACATTTCACCACATTTATCTGCCTGGAGAGGTAGGGCATCGTGAGAGATGTTGCCTGACCAAACCTGGTAACTGAACAGGCATCTTCACAGGACAGGGTGGTGTCATTTCCCTGTCCCTTGACAGTGGTTGGATGGCACTGGCTTTCTTCATGAGAATATTCATAGTTTTCTGCTACTTTCTAGCTTGAAACTTCATTTCCTCTTAGAAAGACATGAAAACTTTGGAACGGGATCATTTAGCAGCCGGCCCCCTGTCACACACGTTGACTTCGCCGTTTGTGAACCTTCCCAGCACATTGGCAGCTCCTGCCAGCGTGACCGAAGGTCGTTCTGCAGCATCTCTGCCGTCAGGAAACAGGAAAGCTCGCAGCTGATGTTATGCCAAATGAACAGACAAGGTTTTAATGCAACATCAGTTATGTATGAATACTTGCAGAAGGAATCCTGGTCCTGCTTTAGGCAAAGCTCTTGGGCATGCACTTCAGGTTAACGTACGTACAAGCGCTTTCTTGTCTTGTGTCTTGGAAGTGATGAATGCCAAGCTGCCTTCACGTTTCCCCAAACCTGCTTTAAACATAAAAAATTTGGCTGTGACGGGTGACTGACCGGAAACTGCTCCTTGCAGAGGAGTTGGACGAGGTGACCTTTAAAGGTCCCTTCCACCTAAACCATTCCATGATTCTAACTTGGAACCTTTTCCTGCATAAATTGTGTCACAGTGCCAGTAAGGCAGACTGAAAAAAGCCAGCGAAGAAATCTTAGCAGGAGTTTTACACTACGATAGCCAATGAAATTCTGAAGAATTTACTTGATGTGACATTGTGAAGCTTCACATTTCATTATTAAACCTCTCCAAGAGGTGAAGGAGCTTGCAGAGATCTATCAGTATCACTGTTTTAAACAAAATACATCATACAGGCAGACAGTTCTGCAGGAGAAAGATTTATGTGAGATCTAGTGACTAAAGAAAACTCTAGTTTTGATCTTTGGAAGTATAAACTTGCTTCCCACTGAGATGCCCTCCTTTCAGAAGTCATTTTACCTCCCAAGAGTTGGGATTTTACTGTGCCACTGATGGAAGGAATAGAATGTTAGATGGGAACCTGTGTGCCCTCTCAGAAAAATGTGATTTTCTTTTAGAAGGAAAAATATTATTTTCCATCTGTTTATGATTTGTGAGGGTGCCCAACCCAGTTTGCTGAGCGAATCTCCGTACAAAGAAAGTTGGGTCGTGTCCTTCTCAGCCAACAGCCGCCTCAGCCACCTGCATTCAGGAAAGCACGTAAGCCTCTCCGTCATGCCGAGCCTGTGCGGAGTCTTACTATAGTGGGCTTCAGATCATGCTGCTAATTAAGCAGGTGCACAGAATGTAGGGACGTGCTCAACAGCCAGTGCCGGCCTCAAGCGCCCTCCCAAATTAGGGTGCAAAAGTAGAAGCTGACGGTTCTTTCCATGTTCAGGGTGACAGGGTGTCAGAGGAGAAAGGTCATGCTCCTGTTCTGTGCTGCATCAAAATTAGAAATGGGACTTCTCTACACAAGGATCCTGAGTGCCAAACAAGAATAAACTACTCTGAATGTAGGATAACTGAGTGACAAGGTGTGTTATAAGCATGTCCTTTTTGCTTTAGAAATATGGAGCTTTTCAACTGTCACAAGTTGCGTAATTTGAGTTTCTCTCCAAGTTCTCCATTTATCAAGCCACTGAGGCAGTATATTTGGTGAAATCCTCCAAGAGGAGCTGTTTCTGTGGTGAGCCCTACGTGTGTGAAAGCCCAGTGGCCAAGGTGAACGGCATTTCTGAGAGACTTATGGCCAGCTGGAAGAAGCTGGTCACCTAGACCTGGCCATTCCTCTGCAGGCAGTGATCTACCCTGTGGTCAGCATCCTTTTGCTTTAGGATTAAAAGTAAGGGGGTGGCTGAAAGTTTTTTAATTAATGCAGCTTTCTCTCATAGCTAGCCAGAGTTTCTGGACAATGTGTGTCTTCTGTTTGATCAGGTAACTCGAATGCTATCAGTATTTTAACAACCCATGCTTTATCTGTTAAGCAATTGA
Source organism: Tetrax tetrax (assembly GCA_009806455.1). Lineage (NCBI taxonomy): Eukaryota > Metazoa > Chordata > Aves > Otidiformes > Otididae > Tetrax > Tetrax tetrax. The sequence continues at coordinate 175,510 of WHYT01017044.1, forward strand.
AAGGTTTCAGCCAGGTGTAAAAAACTGATTAAGGTACTGATGTATTTCCCTCAGGAGTATATGCTTCTGGCAAAGCAATGTCACAGCATTTGTAAGAGATCACGGTCTCTTTTTCTTACTGTGAGAAGTTCCTGACCATATTTTCTGCAGGCAGAATAATTCAGATTAAGAAGCTGAATGCAGCTTTTATGTTGCAAAAAAAAAAAGGAAATTTATGTGGCCTTAAGATGTTCTGCTGCCTTCCCTGCAGTTGAAGGGCTTTTGCTTCAATCGTTGTTAACTGGTTTCATTTAATTCCTTGGAGTCACGCAGTGCGTTTCCTTGCCGTGTCATGCGTATCAAGATCCACACTTTGTTTCAGCACCACGGTTACCTTTGCAACTGCTTCTTACCTGACCTCATGAGGTTTCTCTAGTATAACAGAAATGATGGCTTGATGAACTTGGAAGAGCAGCGTGTGCTCTGAAATGCCCAGTATGAGGTCCCACAAGTGCACGGCTGGATGATGTTAACCCAACCAAAACAGATTCTAAGGTGAGCTCTTTTCATGCCCACAGCATTTGACAAGAGCCCATCCAGCAAACCGTCTTGTTGTGAAGCGTTAGCAAGGCCGTGGTTGGCATCCGCAGTGATCCTTAATCCAGGGTGTAGCTGCTTTCGGCGTTAACAGCTTCAGAGCTCTATCCGATGAGGAGGGAGGAACCATACCCGGATAATTTGACGGAGCAAGTGGCTACCTAGCAGTCTAGTGACCAAATGTAATTAAAAACATTCCTGTCTCCAGCACAAGGCTTGTGAATCTGTCCTGGCTGTCTGTAATTAGAGGTGTGGAGTGGGTACATGGGTTTTGGAGTGAGACTTGGTACTTTCCTTGCTTCTGGAACTCCTGTTCTATGGTGGCGTGTTCCTTGGGACGTGCGGAGGAGTTCAGTATCAGAAGTGACCAGGGAAGGAGCAGAGCAGGAAGCGGTGCAAGCAGGTTGAAGATCAAAGGGGAGCACTGCCCTGCTGCTTGTGTGCTCTTTCAAGAAAACATTTTGAATTTCAGCACGAGGTTAATGAAGCTCAAGGTAGACTGATCTCCTGTTACTGATATAGTGAGAAGACACAGACCCCTTGCATGGGGAGGGGGAAATAACCATAAATTTAGCAAATACAGGCTGTACCGGGACAGCAGGAGGGCAGGGGAGAGTTGGGAAAATTAGCACGTTTCTCCGAGATTCAGCACAGCGGATTGTGGTACACCGCTGGACTACAGCGAGCTCCCACACGGAGCCTCTAATGTGCTCGCGCCTTCATTTTGCTCAGCCCCGTTTCCCACCCCAACCCTGACCTACGGGCCAAGCCTTCAATCAAAAGGGATCCTTATCTTTTTCCTTCTTTTCCAAAACTGTGTGAATGGCTGAGCAGGACTCTTTGAAGTCTGTGGGGTCTGCAAACTGCTCTGTGCTTTGAAACTCAGGCCGTGAATTTAGGCACCTACTTTTTAAAGATCTTTATCTCTAAATTTAGCAGTACTTCAGCTTCCCTATCTATATGAAAGGTCAAATATTTCCTGCTTTCTTCAGGATGTGAAACGGGGAGTGGGGAAAAAATGCCCTTATGTTACAGGAAAATCTGATTTAATTTAATGTGGATGGGTACATGATGGACCTAACTGAGCCACTGTCTTTCAGAATATAATAAGGAATTAAATCATTTTCATAAATGTTTTATAGTACCCTCTATGAGAAAAAAAGATTTAATTTGATAGGGTAACACAAAATATGCACAGAAAGGTTATCATATATGATTCAGTAAGGTGACCTTTTCTCATAGGGATTCCCTTGTCTGCCTTTCTCTGGGTTTCTTTTTCCGTGTGGTTTCTCTGTCATTTCTTTTTGGGTTCCTCTATTAATTTCATCATACTCTGCCTTTCTCAGCTCCTCTTCCCCTCTGGGACAGGTGAGAAGCAGCAGCAGAGAAGGAGGAGAGGGACCTGGGTGACACCAGCTTTTCCCCAGTCATCAGCCCTGCAGTATCGCTCAGCGTAGGGAAGCGAAGGCCTTTCCCAGGAGTGGCCCTCATGGCTAGAGGAGTGGCTGTCATGGCTAGAGGAGTGGCTCTCATGGCTAGAGGAGAAAGGCAGTATCTGCAGAGGCAGTGGCTGAGCCAAGAGCGAGCAGGCTGTTACCCAACCGCGGCCTTTAGTTCGCAACGGTAAGGGCTGGGTTGAGAGCACCCGTAGGTGTGGTTGTGAAACTGGCAGTAAAATTTGTTTCCAATCTCTCTTCCTGAGTATTGGAGATCGCGCAGGGTAACTGACCAAAACCAGAAAAGATGTGAGAACTGCTGGTATTGCCTCTGTTTCTTTTTATTATCATTTCCCGAGGAGCCTTGAGTCCCCTGTGAAACTTAAATAGGAGCTCTTATAGTTATTTATAAGAATATTTCAGGCTCTGAAGAAAGTGTCAGTATGGGGCTGGGATTAATCATCACTCCGTTGTGCAGGTCCGTGAGGCAGTGCTGATCCATTTGAGCTCTGACAGCTCAGGATCACTAAAACAGGAGGCCCTGGCATTAGCTTCATAGCGGATGGCAGTGCTTCTCTGAGGGGCAGCAAACACGTCCCCGTCTCCCTCTTGCAGCCCTCCTGCTTCTCCCTCCCCGTTTTAGTCACCTTGCTCTCCCGTACTCTTGTCTCATCAGCGCAGTGCCTGCAGCAATGGCAATTACTGCAGCGTGAGCCTACGACGAGCTGTGGCCCTCAGACTGCTGGCGAGTGGAGCTCTGTCATTATTACTGCCTGCCTGTTAAAAGGGTGAGCCAGGCTGGCTCCTTCTCCCTTCCTGCCCCTGGCCTGCCTTCCCATGCGCTGCCTCGCCTTCCCCATCACAACCTGCAGCGCCGATGGTGAAGGTGCTTTGCCCTCCTTGCAGAGCTCATGATGCAGTCAAATCTGCATGCGCTTAAGAAGATCCTGGCCTTCTGGACCGCATCGCGACGGTGCGTACCCCGGCTCCGCGGGTTTGATGAGCTTGTGCAGTTTTTACAGTTGATTTGGCGTTTTACACCCCACTTGGGCACATTCCCTGGCAGTTCTTTTGCTGTGGCAAAGTTCATGAGAACTTTTGCTCCCTTTGGTGACAGGTCATGACAATTTAATGCTATTTGTTTTGTCCGTCTTGTTTTGTGAGGGATTGGACACTCGGAGGCATGGTGAGCTGAAAGGCTGAATTTTGCTGTCACCACCCATTCTGTTTTGCGTCGTTTTCTTCTTCTTTTAATCATGAACCTGTGTAGGGCAACACAGTTGAATCTGTTACACAGACAGAAGCAGCTGTGCCTAGGAAATGGCATTTTTCTGTGAAGCAGTTCCAGTTCCACCAGCCTGTAAACGGTGCCGTCAGTGGGCTGGTTTGCTTTCTTCATTTCCCTCGTGCTCAGTCCCTGCAAAGACTCTATATGGTCTCCATATTGTGACAATACATGTTTCAGTTGTTTAATGTATTGTTATAAATGATGACAAGTTGATCAGAAAAGCATCGTATCCCACTGGGAGCTTCATCGCAGGTGGGCATCGTGTCATTCAGACAAGCCCTGCGTTCCCTTGGTTTGCGTGTTTGATTAGCAGTCATATGAAGTGCTTAATATTTCCTCCTTTTCTGGTGGTTTATTTATTCAGGGGCTGGGTGTGAGCTTCAGTAGTTAGCTGAAGAACTGGAGACTGCAAAGAGATCTGTTTTCCAGGCCCAACACTGAATGTGCAGTCTTCCAGATTCGATTCCAGAACACAATCTGCTTTGCCTTTGCAGGATGCAGAAACGGCCACGACGGCACTGCGTATTTCCACCCAAGAGGAGTTAGGACCTAGTGACACCAGGTGTGGAGCAGCCTCGCTGTATAGCAACAGCGTAGCTTATCATTTAATCTTGACTTTATAAAATGACAAGACACCTTCCTTTTCTGCCAGGGCACTCTGTCTGCCGCTGTCGCCATACTGAGGGCAAACAGCACTGAGGTGTTTTGTAGGGTGGATTCTCTCTTCCTGAAGTGGGTTGTGGGCACGTTCTCAGTTTCAGCAGCTGCTGGTCAGCTATTCAGTGGTCACTCTTTCAGCGCTCTCTTGTCATGTGGTCTGGAATGACTGTGATTCCTGAAGACATCATTGTTCAAGTGATTACTTTTCTTGGAGTCCAAGTGTTTGGGAATTAAGATATAACTGGCTGCGCTTTTCAGAAATACTTGAGATCTATGACAATCCCAAGGAAATCAAGATGGGTTGCAGCTTGGACATACTTAAATGTAGGCATTTTTACTTAGATGTCTAAGATTTTAGGTGTGTTACCCAACTCTAGATTAAGTCATTCTCTACCACTTACAGATTCAAGTATTTCTTTTTTGTTGTTGGCTTTTAAGTGTGAATTCCTCTGCTTGGCGTCTTCCAATGTAAATAAACCTCAATTTCTTTTGGTGATGAAAGCTAACAAGGGTTTAATTGTGTGACAGCACAGGGCGACTGACATCGTGGTATCACAGCATCAGTGTTGCGATGCTGAGCGGCCCCAGGGGCGGCCGTAGCAGGGGGCTTTTCCCTCTCTCCAAGCTGTCAGACCACAGGGCTGAGTAACAGAGATGGGACGTGGCACGGGAGGTTCGGAAAGTGCCATTGCAAAACGTTTGAAAAAATCCATCAGCACAAAGTGGCGAGGCCTGTAAATGCTCCTTAGAGGTGGATGCTAAGGGAAACAATTTTCTCCCACTGAACTGAGCCTTGGCCTTTTTTTCTTTGGAGAGTCTTAGCCGCATCCTTATTATTTTCCTTTGGCAGCTTTGAGCTCACACCTCCCACCTGTGGATGAAGCAGCCCAGGCAGGACAGTTGCTCAGTGGTAACCGTATAACGCTGAACACCCACCCTGTGCTCAGAGCACGGGGCTGGCTCTTCCACAGGATGCCTGGGAAGAACAGAAGGAAATTGTTTCCAGCCATGCCTTGTTGTACCGCCTGGGACGGCATTGGTGGGAAGAAAGCCTCCAAGCCAGGCTTTACCAAGCGATGCTGACCTAATTAGGAGCAGAAATAAACCCTCATATATACAAGTTTATACATGTTGCAAGTGACATTTGGCAATTCCCAAATTCTCCATCCCTCAGTCTGGAGAAATGGCTGAACAAATGCTGTCCTCCGCAGTCTCAGCAATAATGTATTACCACAAGATTTATACATGCTACTGTGTTCATAAGCACAGGGGAAAGTTTTTTAGACCTGTTGACTTGCAGATAGTGACTTGATTCACACGGGGGCAACCAAACTCTATCCACCTGTAAAAGGGAAGGTAGGGACTTACCATTTTAGTCTGGAGATTTTAGAAGTTAATAAAATAAAAGTTAATTTCAATGTGCCTTTACACATACGGTAAGTGCAGTTCTCATTTCAGGAAGTAATTCAGGTATGATGTCTCCCAGAGGACTAATAACAGGGTAGAGCAGACAGAGTCTTCGCTCTGTGAAATAGCTGTGCGTGCTCAGAGTGGGCATAAAGAGGAACCACCAGCAGTGCATGACACAGACTTTACCACAGGCTCGTTCCTGTTTATTACAAACAGGCAAACCACTGCATTCCTGTTCTTGGGAGAGACTTAAAGGAGCTCAGCCTCTTCTAAGGCAGAGCAAGAAGACTTTCCTAAGGCATCTCATAGGATAACAAGTGAATTAATTTCATCAGCATCTTGAAAATGTCTCAGACCAAGATCATTGCTGAAGAGCAGACCATAGCAACGTGTTCAATGGTTCTGGGCAGCTGGCCAGTGGCACATCAGATCTCTTGAAAACATACTTGGCCTGCAAACGTGATGATGGTAATTTGCAGGTCTGAACCAAGCTTTGCTAGCTTAGAAGTTTTCACTTCTGTGCCTCATAGCTGCACTGTGCTCCCACTGCTAAATCATTTGCAGTTGAGGTTCCCTTTTTGGTGTTAATTGGTTTGCATAGTGGTTACTTGTGAAACAGCATGTGAAATAAATTGAATTATTCTTCTTACCAAGACTTTGAGAGATCCCAAGTGTATTTTGGCATCCAGACCTACTAAATTTGGGCAAGCCTCAGGCATTTGTCTTTCCCTATACATTAAATAATATTCCTCCTTTCAGGAAACAAATTCCAGTTGACTTCAGCCCCTGTCACAGAGGTAGGGTCTGTGTATACATGGGGACTGAGATCACGTCTCCCACATTTTGACAGAATTAAATCTGGATCAGAAGCTTCACACTCCTGATACCTTTCAAAGCCTTTTTCTTTGTTTTCTCTCACACCATTCCAAGCTTTTGTCTCTATTTTTGGGTGACGGAGTGGGGACCTCATCATTGTGAGCTTACATCAGAGTTGTGCAAGCTGTACTTAATTGCAAATTACTGGGTGATAAGAGTCAGTGCTCCTCACTTGCTCTTTGGTTCGATTGCACACCTCTTAGTGAGTTTGATGGAGAGAGTGTAAGAGATGGTAGCAGCGAAAACATGCTTAAAAAGTAGAACAATTCTTAGGCAGAGCAAGCCAAGATGGCATGTTACATGTGGAACGTGACACGGTGTGTTTAATAAATCTGAAACCGAGCCCACAGAGGTTGTGATACAGTCGAGAATGTGGCTATATTAGATAGGTTAATGGTTTCAGAAGTTTTCCTCAGCAGTTCACGGGCTGTGGTCTCACAGAGGGTTTGTAAGAGGCAGCTTTGGTTGTGAGCAGCTCGCTCTGTGACTGCCCCAGACAAGCAGCTGTGACTTAAAACGGTTGGGAGCCAGGTACTGTGTTTGATGGGGCTGTTTGCAGACCTGTATCTTCCCTCACCTTGCAAACGCAAGGGCAAAAGCATGAGGATGGGACGTATTTTCTGTGCTCTGGCGGCTCTGCCTTTCTCTACTGGTTTCCCTGAGCTTTGTCACTCATTCAGTGTAAATTACTCCTCATGGAATCAGTGAGAATCAACTGAAAGCCGCCTCTCATTAAATGTTAGCCTACTGACTTGCAGAATTCAAGCAAAAACTCCATTTGTTTCTTGAACCTTTATATATCCGTTAAAGTAGAAGTGACCGCTGACCTAGAAATACGGCAGCTGCATCTCTGGCCATGGCTAAAATAGCCTCGTGGTGACCCAGTTTCTCCTAGCAGTGAGCGTCTTGCTGCACGCGCGCGAATCCTTCTGGTAAACTCATCAACAAATGCTTCCTGCTGCTGAGCTTTTGGAGAGGTTGCAGAGGAAGTGGTAAAATGGGAGGAACCGTGAGGTTTTTAACTGCTTGGAAAAATCTGGCTTTAGATAAGCCTCAAAGGCAAGAATCATCCAGTCGGAGCGAAATTTTTCAGAGTGTCTGAACAGCTGCTTCAGATTCGACTGACCAAGGCCCAGTTTCCAGACACAGACAAATTACACAGGCGCCTTTAAAACTGTGAGCACCGAAGTTGCTGGGTGTTTTGGGAAACGAGACCTGGTATCGCTTGTTTAATCCCAGAGCCGCCATGCAGTTTGCTCTTCCAGCACAGAAGTGTTACAAGGGAGTGGGTACTGTAGGTTTTCAAGATGCAAAATCCAAATGAAAAACTTCCCCAGATTTTCCGCCTTTGGGGCAATTTCTCAGTGTTTCCTCCCACCTAGGCTGCGGTTTGCAGAAGTGATGGAGTGAGGAGCAGAGCAGAAGCTGATAGCCTGCCTGCTGTGCAAGCCCTGGCTGTCTGTACGTGGACGTCTCTGCTTTCCATTCTTCATCTTTAGCCTTGGAAATAGCCTTCCTTTTTCACACACAGCATTAGCCTGGCCTTGTCTCTGTAGTTAACGATGTGATACGTTAGACACGCACTTACGAAGCCCCTGAAGAAGCTGTCCAGCGTCACAGAGAGTATCAGATGTGAGCCCTTGGGAACTCTCTCCTATAAGCTTATTTTGTTTTCATTATCTTTTTTTTTGCTTTCCCATCTTGGGTTTTGTAGAGCAACAGTGACATCCATTGGCCTATTAAGCTAATCAAAAGTTTGCCTGTATTTACCCAAGGTGGAGGGCTGTACCGGAGGCCTCCAGCACTACAGTTTCTCATTTAAATAGCAGCTACTTGCTCTCCGAAACAGCAGCCTCTCTGCTCAGTAGCAACCTGTTAGCGTGCTCGTTTCAGATACTGACCCTTAATTCCTGCTAGAATGCCTAAAATATAATTTTTAAGATGTAGCTTAAAACTAGGCTTCCCTTTTCACAAGAGATACCAAGGGACGTAGAAGCAAATTACCTGGAAGAAGAATTATGGCAGCTCAGAGCTGGTGTGGTGACCTTTCCGCATGTGCCTTGTGTGCCGGAGACTATCAAATGCTGAATTCCTTCAAGAATTTTCAGCACTACTGGTGGCAATAGTTAAATTTTGATTCCAAAAATAAAAATCTGTTTTATTTTAATAGCTACATCCTTTCTTGAAGACAAGAGGGTTTAGAAGGACCTCAGAAGAGAGAACTGGGAGAGACTGGGACATGTGGTGGAGGAACTGACAGCCGGAGGGATGTAAAAAAACCAGTGAATGAAAAGATTCAAAGTCTGAAATAGACAGAGGATTCAAAAAATAGAGGATTTGGCAAAAAACAAAACAAACCAAATTTCATCTGAGAGGGAGATCTGGAGTTTCTGATTTCATTCCAAAAAACCTGAAAACAATTCAATTTATTTTTAACCTCGTAGGTAAATCAGTAGACGTTTCCTGCAGACCTTTCATTGAGCAGAACCGGTGTCTGTTGTAAATTTTTGACCAGCTATCGTTACAATCCCGTTTCAAGGTCCCACGACCTGTGTCTGAAAGGCGGTCTGACTGAGGAGCAGGACTGAACTCGTAAGCCTGCGGGCTCATTTCCGTTGCCCTGCAGCACAATGCAGCCTTGCGGCTTGTATCTGCAACGAGGTGCAGCCTCTCCCTCGTGACTGGGACAACTGGAACTTTACCCAGCAAGGTCAGCACAGGGTTTTTCCCTTCCAGCATCACCAGAGATAGAGGAAAAAAGAAGTTATGCTGATTCACGCTGTCTGATTTGGAGTCGAGTTCATAGTTTTCAATTAGAAAGGAAGTCGTAAGTGCGGTGGATGCTTCTTTGGAGCAGCCGTAACTGAGGGGAGCTAGAGGTGCTCAGCATCAGGTCTTCAATTCATTTCAACACCTTTGGATCAGGTGTCCTGTCCACAGCACCTGAGAAGACGGATCTTCCTTTTATTTAGATGACCATGCCAGCGGGAGGGCCCAGGAAGCGTTTCCAGGTGATTCTCAGTGTACTGCAGAATTTCAGACTGCGCTTTGTTGGATGCGAGCACAGTGAGCAGCAGGGAAACTCAGAAAGGAGCTTTGCCTCCTGTCCCTCCGAGCTGCAACGTGCTGGGAATGCTTTCGTCCAGCTTATATGATTTTAGGCCGTATCTTTCCTTCACCTGCCTGTCATTTGCATTGCCATTTTGTATGGTCTCACAGCTTGCAAATGTTTCTGCTGGATATTTTAGATACTGCCATCTCACACAGCCCAATCCAAACGGTCTCTTCCCTTTTGATACCAAATCTTCTCCTTGCCTGACTTTGGGAACTCCTCTGTGGGGATTCACTGGTGCTTTCCTTCCCACCTCCCTCTGAAGTGCTCTCATGGTTCTCCCTGGCTGCATGTCTGTAGCTAGTGCCAGTGCACTACGGCTATGCTTTCATGGACCGAAAGGAGAGCACAGAATTTCTTTTTTCAGCTCTCTTACTCATTCTCTGGCTGATTTCTCTTGCACACTCACAGCTGTTTTGCAGGCCGTTTGGGTTTGGGTTTGCAGGGGCTGATCTTCCCAAGCTATTACCAAAGGCTGGAATTTCCCTGGGTGTTGACTTTTTGATGCTATTGAGTTCCTTCTCTCATTCCTGCAGTATGTGGTTTCCCAGGGAGTGGCTGGCTGTCGGCTCAAGTTTCTGTGACTATACTTTGTATACATTTTCCATGATCAGGGACCAAGACCGAGCACCGGATAAAATCCGGCTGTTTGCGGATAACAACGGATAACATTGTTGTGCTAACAGACATTTGCATAAGAGATATGAAAACAGCCCCATTCATGCCCTTCCGTGACGGTGCTGGGTCTTACAACTGCTTTGAAATTTGAGGTGGGTTGTTGCTCGATTGCATAAGGCAACTGGCATTGCCACAGCTTTCCGCAGGCTGCAGGTGCACTGGACTTATCTGTCCCGGGACAGCCTGCCAGCAGCAGGAGGACAAGGACAGCATTCCTGCCACTGCTGCAAAGCTCCCGGCATCTCGGGGGAAACTGTAGACTGCTTACGGGTGTCTCGTCTGAAGACTTCAAAAGATGGAAGGGAAAGTACTGTATTTGTGCTCCAGAGCAGGCTTAGCCCCCTTCTTACCCTCCTGAAAAAAAAAATCCAAATGCTTTTTGGTAACAAATAAGCCAAAAGTGGTCTTATTGCTGAGAAATTATTGGCATTTCATTGACAAACAGAATACTCCAAATGTGCAGTTGCCTGTACGGCACCATACGGGGCGAAGGCTGCGGCTGTTACACCAGAGTCCTGCGTTGATCCAGCCTTTCCGGTGAGGACAAACAGGGTTATCATTTCCCTGTGCTTGTAGCCTGCAATGAAAGGAAGGCTTTCTTTCCCACTGCTAAGAGGAACCAGGGTTGATGCTCTCCTGTCACATAGGGACCTTGTTCTCTCTGTTTGTCCCTAATTAATGACATCCTGTGCTGATTACTGGTGTCACACAGTAGCTTCCAGTACTGCCCACTCAGGTGCTTTATTTTGCTCGCGCCGCTACACCGATCTAGCAAAACGCAGTCGATTTGAGGCAGCAAGGAAGCTTTAATTTAGAAAATGATCTCTTACACAGGATTCTGCGAGGAGCTCCTTGAAGACTTGCAGGTGGCGTGATGTGGCCCTGCCGCGCCTGCGATACCACCGCGGCTGCGGGAGGGACGAGTCCCAGCCGTGGGCTTTTGCGGCTCTGCTGTAGCGAAGGGGAACTGGACGTTTTCTCTTTTGCTGAGCTCCCAGTGATCCGTGCTCTCACGCACAGGAGCAGTTTGCAAGTTTTCAGCAAATAATGCTTTTTTACTGTCTTGGTGAAAGGAGGAAGGCAAAATTAAAAAAAAAAAAAGAGAGAGAGAACAGGTTGTGAACCTGCTGTTCTCAGATCTCTCCGATAAGGACAGTTCCAAGTGCGTGAGAAGTTTCCTACTCCGAGATTTATTTACTTCTGAAAGAAAAGCCACCTTCATCTCATTATTTTATTTTCAATACAGGTTTTAATTTGGTGAGAAAATATCTTCCCCATAAAGGACCTATTCTGCCTCATTAACTCCTATAAAAAGCATCCCCCCCAAGCTTGAAATGTTAAAAGAAGCATAAATTAAGAGTAAGTTTGTTGTTTGCCGCTTTAATCAACAAACAACCTTAAAAGGGACCCACAAAAGGTTCTGTAAACTAAATTTATTAGTGAGCAGGAAAACTGGCCTTCAGCTGCGCTTTCCTCCCCTTCCCAGCCCCCTGAATTTGGAGGGAGGTGGGTTTTTGGAGTGACTGGTTTTGTTTAGCGTCGTACTCTCTGAGGCAGGTTGCTCTGGTCCCATGATCTCTGTCAGACTTTTGTGATGCAGCTGAACTGAAGTGACTTGGGACAGAGTCTGTTAATTAGGTCTGCAAAGCCTCCTCATTTTTTCTTCGCTGTACAAATGTCCTTTTTTTTCCTCTTCTTTTCCCTAAATCTGCTTGTCAGCAGCTCAGAAGCAAAGAGGAGGTTTTTCACAAGAAGACAAAACTGCCATGCTGTCCGCCTTCCTTTTGCCTCTCCAGGATGCTAGAGGAAAAGTAAATGCACATCTATTTTCTGCCCTTTTCCTCTCCTTGGTATGTTTAAGAAGCCTTCCTCTATTTCCTCTTTATGCAATCTTAATTATAATCCTTTATATCTTAGGGATATCTCCACTCACAGAGTGGTGCTCACAGTGATTGCAGTACCAAGAACTGGGGAAAAGCTTAGGGACATAATCTAGAAAGTCTTACTGCAGAGGACAGGATAGTTGGATAAAAACATTAAAAATTAACTTTCCTGAGCCAGCACGTGTGAATATGTAATTTCTTTCCCAATTCCCCTTGGCATAACAGTGAACTTCCTTACAAACCTCTTGCATTCAATTTCATTTCAATCTTAAACCAATTTTTCATGGTTTTATTTGGGAGAAGTGTCCGTGAGAAAATTTAATAATGGATTTTGCTCATTGCTGCATGGTTCGGACTTCCTCGCTTCTTATTTTTTTTTCACAGCTATCTTAAGATCAGTCTGAGATACGCAGTGTAAGAGGAATCCAAGAAAAATCGCTTTTGTTCACTGGAAAAAACGGCCTTGACCCATTAGAGAGCAGTTTCTGATATTTATCTGAATACCTCCTCACCTTCCAGGAGTTAATTTGAATGGGAGATGAGCCAAAATGAGGAGTTTCTCTAAACTCCCCCGAGCTTTATGGGCTTGGGTTAAAACGGGCCTGGCTCTGAACAACTCGTGGTTCAGGTTTGCAGAATCGAAAGACGACTGGGCACGTTTTGCAAAACCCGAACCTCCCCTGGAGTTTTGCTCTCCTCTGATTGATGGCCCTGGCTCCAGCCACTCCCGGCTCTCGCTCTTCATGGTCTGTGGGTAGGTCAGCATCACAAACAGCTCCTCAAAGGAAATCATCCTGCTTCAATGCAGCCCATGTCTTATTTCAAAAACTAATTTCCTCTGTCCGTCCCACGCCTTCCCTTCCTCCACCAGCAAACGTGACACAGGTCTCGCGTTTCACACCAGCTGCCTGAGCAAATGCACAAACCGCTCCAAATTTACTGCAGCCTGGCATCTGCACTGGCCAGCAACTGGTGACATAAATTACAGGCGCAAGACAGTTTCCTTTTGGGGCATTTGGCATTGTCCTTTCATCCTTCAAGTCAGATCCTTTTTCCATTTCTGTAGCCCAGCTCTGTGTCCAGCAGCTCGTGTTGTGAGAAACAAGAGGACAGGGAGGCAGGCGGGTGCGAGATGAGGGGGAGCACAGGGATCGGGGGCTCTGTGCCGTTCCAGTGCCATCGCCAGGGCACGCAGGCGTGCGGCGCTCCCCCACCTCGCAGGAGACGTTGCAGTTTTATTTAAACAGGAAGCAGGAATTTTTCTGGTTATCCAGTGCCCTGGGAGCACGCTGTTCATTGAGCAAGGCAGTGCCTGGCATCCAGGGCGCCTGGGGCCAGGGAGGTGGAGGACAGGAGCCCTGGCTGCCACTGGCTCTGGCATTGCTGAGCGTTGCTGCGATGCAGGGTCCGGGGCATCAGGGTGAATACAGCCTCCTGAAAACGCACTCGGCGTTCACGTTCTCTGTGATACCTGGGCTTTCTCATTCTGCCTGCTAGCCTGTATCTTTAATTTGCTGTTGGTTCTCTGATGAGTTTCTTAATATTAATTTCCCTTTGGATTTCTGTGCTGTTCATTTGGGGGTTTGGAGGGGGTTTTTTTTGTGGTGACTAGAAAGAAGTGAAAGAGAAGAAACTCCCGGATGAATGTCCGAGTCCTTTGTTTCCCCGCAGCACGGTTATTCCTGTGGTGTCTGGTGAAATACACGGGGAAGGGGAGGTACGTGGAGTTAGTTATTTATGGCATCAAACTGAAAAATGTGCTTGAGTGCTTTGCAGGTCTAGAGCAGTTGTACCCACTCAGCGCGTACATGCATTCATCCTGCAAATACGCAGTGGCCTCGGCTCGAGGAAGCATGCTGTGTTTATTCTTCTGTCTACATTACCAAGTCCATCAGGGACATGAACTGAAGCAGGTAATAGCTCGAAAGCCTCCATGACCCGTAGAAATGCCCCTAGGCAGCATTAGACAAGGCGTGTAGTTCATGTTTTGTGGTCTGCTAGAATGCTAGATTTTGTTTCCAAGTGGCCACTGACAGTGAGCAAATTTATGGCAGGCAAAGCGGGCTCTGTAACCTGACCCTCAAAACCGTCACCGCCATGGGTCAACTCTCCCCTCACCATCCAGAGCTCTACTTGTGATGGCTCCTGCAGCTGATTCCCTAGGGAATTATTTGCAAGAATAGTGCAAACATAGCCCTAGGGCGTCTTCATCCGCTCCCAAAGGCAAACAAGGCAGATGTACGTCGAGGTGGTGTGTACACAAGTTTTTCTTAGGCAGTCCCACTGCTCCAGATCCAGCTGGCAGGCTCCAGCGCTGATGACAGCAGTGTGTACGCTAGCCGTTCACTGTGACATGGAAGCTGAAGTGAAATTGCCTGCCTGCTTTCGATTTGACTCCCACCGTTGCCAGGTGGGAAGGGGCAGTGAGATGGGCAAAGTCTTCACCACACCCATTGAACACATCCTCTTATCCCTCTCTGCTATGTTTCACTCAGCTTCTCAGAGAACTTGCTCCAGTTGGGAGAAGGACGTCGGAAAACCATCTGGGTGCTGGGAAGTCCAGCTCTAGTTTCTTTGGTTTTTTTTTTTAAGTCCAAGGACGTAGATTTTCAAAGGCCATGAAAACCCCAGCAGGACTGAGGAAAATGTGCTGTATTGATGACTGCAGTTTATTGAGAGAGACTGTATGACCTCTACTCTTGCGCTTAAATAGGATTAAACTGCCATCAGAAGCAAACACCGAGCAAGAAACCAAAATCCGGCAAAAAATGTTAACAACAACCCTCTGAGTCCTCCCCCTGATTCTTACTCCATGCAGGATACATCATTGGTGTTGAAGGTTTCCTTTTGTCAGCAGTATGTGCTTGTTATCATCCCTCATAGTTAATTCCCACTTGGACTAGCTGCCCGTCATCTGCCTCAGGGTGAGTACCTGCGCTATCATAAGTACATAATGCCTAAATAAATACTCCAAGGCTATGGGGAGCCTCAGGTCTATGCTACAGGTGGTAATGTTGTTGTTGTTGCTTTTATCACAGAAGGACAAATGTTCATGGGCTTTTATGATTACATCCCAAAAAAGGACTTTGTTTCATTGCCTAGTAACTTCTGGGAAACTGTTTACCGCTCGGTATCTCTCAGAGTTGCTGGCCAAGATGCAAAGTACACTTCAAGTCTTTAAAATCTCAGTAAAAAACATCTGGAATCATTTCATGAAGCAAATTATTGCGAGTCCATCTGCCTCCAAATGGAATGGTCCTGAACAGGTGACACGCACTGCATATGCTGGTGTGGGAAAACACGGCGTTCCACATAACTTTCCAGTCAGAGAGAGAAATCACAGTGGGGAGAGGTGGTAGCAAAATTAGTGCCTTTAACTGAATGACGTTTGCAAGCAGGAGGTCTGCTGGCAACTTGCTTCTGGATAAAGCAATTGTTTTTTTAGCTGGGCGATGGGTGTGTTTGGTTCAGATCAGAAAGGGACCCTTGCCCGGAAAGCAAACTGGAGGGCAGGCGTCACCTGAGTAATCTTTCCTCAGCATTATTACCAGGCTGTTTAATCCTTTTTCCAAAAACTGACCTTTCACGTCATAAGATAGTGATTTAGAGCTGTGGGAATTATCAACCCATTTTGGCAGCGCAGCCCCTTAGGCACGTGCACGGGAGGAGGACGTTGTTGTCCCCTGATGGAGATGTGACCGAGATGGCCATGCTAACCGTGTAGCGTGCTCAAAGTCATCACAAACAAACCGCGGCTGTGTCCACGCGTGTGATAGCACGACGGATTTTATAGAGACAGTTATTTTTCACTAGGAAGCATAAGTGGAAAAAATGTGGGAGGTGGAGCTTAATCTGCTGTGAGAGGTGCCGCTTCATGATGGGTTTCATAATTCAGACTCACAGCTGACACTGCCTTTAAAACCTCACCTGAAGTCTTTCTTCAGCATCCCAAATTGAGGCTTATCGCAGGCTCTGTGATTTGTACATCTTCTTAAAATTAAGTATTTTAGGCTGGTGATTGCGACTTAGCAGATAAAGGGATGTCAGCAGGAAAAGTGGCACTGGCTGAGCGTAATTTAACCCGGTAGAGATGCGCCCCTGCAAAAGGCCATTAAGCCACTTCTATTATTTTTGGGGAGTATTTTAGTTCAAATAAGACTGACTGGAACCATTTTAAGCTAAGATAGAATGAGTTACTTATGAACTGAAATAAAACCATCCATGTAACATTTTATGATAGCCTAACAGTGGGTGAATGAACGGCCTCAGGGAAGCCATCCCGTTCCCCCACGGACTCGCCATCTTCCTTCTGCGCGCCTCTCTGGTGTTAAAGGCCGTGGCGTCAGGAGCCAGGTGCCGCGTTCACACCCGGGTGCAAAACCAAAGAACGAGGGTGAACGCGGAGCAACCTCTCGGGAGGAAAGGGCTACCGGACACAAAACCAGGAGTCCGAAAGGAGGATGCAGGGCAGAAAGGGAGAGGAAGGTGTTAGGCATCAAAAGGGCAGCAAGGTGGACGGCAGGGAGAAAAAGCAGAAACTGATTTCATTTTACCTGCAAAATCTGTCATTGCTGGGAAAGTTAAATCCTGCAGTCTTCAGCCAGGAAGACTTCCACGACATGAAGTCTGGCCACTTTAATTCCTAGATAAACCAGCACAGTTCAGTAATAGCAGTGTGCTCGTTTTATACCGGCCAGGGACAGGACATTAGGAGTACAAATTCCTGCCTTGGACTTTAACTCCTTGCCCTGTGCATAACACAAATTATTCTGACTCAAAGGGGTTTTTTTTTTCAGTTATTCATGGCAAATATGAGAAATGGGACGGATTTATTTATCTTGCCTCTGCCTGGCATCTTCCTTCATGAGATACAACAGTTCAGGTTTGTGTAGCTTTTAAATTTATTTCATATAGCTCATTTGCTGATTCAGTGTCCTGTGTGAAACAAACCGAGTAGGTGACAGGAGGTGCTGCGCTCACAGGGCTTGCTGCGGCTGGCGAGATGCGCTCTCGGGGACGAGCAACCCAGCGGCCCCTGATTTATGGGATGGTGGGACTGGACTTTTTTCCTGGGACAGGCGAGGGAGAAGATGGCAGCGTGGTGCCCCCAGGACTGGGTGGGAGCTCAGGCCGCGCTCACGCCGGCGGCACAGGCCCAGTGGAGCCGTGCGGGGAGGCAGAGCTCGGTACCCGGCCAAGTTTTGCGGCGTGCGGCTGCGGGTTTTCCGCCCGGCCGTCCTGGCCAGACAAAAGCGCAAGGCAGCGGCAGTCGGTCCCGCTTCACCCGGGGCCGCTGCGGGTTTCGGCCGCGGCTCGCAACCCCTCGGCGTCGCTTCCTCGCCCCAACACCCCGCGCTGGGTGCTGAGGGGAGGCGGGAAGCGGTGTTGCGGGTGGGAGCGCGGCTGCTTTCCTCCTTCCCGCCGCCTCCCCCTCGCCAGGGCCGCTTCTCCCGGGGCCGGCGGGGCGGTGCCGGGGGCGGGCTGCCCGCCGCTGCACCTGCCGGGGAGAGGCGGCCGCTGCTCGGGCCGCCGGGCTCCGGCGCCTTCGCCCGGGGCTGGGAGAGCGGCGGCGCCGCCGAGGAGCTGCTGAGGCCGCGGGGCACGGTGAGCGCGGCCGGCGGGAAAGGGGGGCTGGCGGCGGGGAGCGGGGTGCTGGGAGCGGCCTGCACGGGGGTGCCCGGGCTGCGAGGGCGGGATAACAAAGGGCTGGCACCGGCGGAGGGCGGTTGGGGGGCGGCCTCCCCCCTTCCCAGGGGCTCCTTTCTTGTTTGGTGGTTTTGGGTGCAGGGAGGGACGGGGCGTGGGATCGGACCCGCCGCGCTGTGCTTCCCTCTGCCCGCGTGTGAGAGCTCACTGCTCGGAGGGATTCTCCAGGTGTGATTTAAAACCCGTCTTTTTACTCTGACTGCACGCACGGCTCCAGGACCGCATCAGCCAGCTGTGCTGTGTCCGTGGGCTGCGGTGTCCGGGGGTCCCGTTGCAGCACTTTCTCTGGGGTGAATGGGTTTCTCTTTGCGTGCTGTTGCGTGTTTTACTAAGCCGTGCGGTGTTCTTGGAGGTGGTTCTGCTGGCACGCGCCTTGCAATGAGATACCGGGACAGAAGCTGAGAAATTTTATCACCTGCTTGGAATGACCCACAGACTCCTTAAAATGGCTAAGAACAGAATTATATTCAAATGTAACACTGTCAGCCAGCATCTTTCTTTGTAAATTTGGGAGGAATGTGACCCACAGACCTCTTTTGGCCTTCACTCCAGTTTTCTCCTCCTTCTGCCCAGAAGGTCCAGAGATGTTATTTTCTCGTTCAGTGCTATAATGCCTCTTAAAGACTGATCTCTGCATGTTCTTCTGCCTACACCAAGCCTTAAATTTCCTGTCCGTTAAGTGCTCTCTGCCCGTTAGGTGACAGCAGCAGCACCCACTGAAGCGTGTGCATTTTTCATCCCAAACCTCAGTTATGTTTTACCCTCCTTTGCCTGGCAAGCAGTGAGGTGAATCTCAGCAGCCCAGCGTATTTTCTCAGCAGTGGAGGCCTGACTCAGATCCTATAGGTGCTTGTCAAGCTTTTCCTCAGCTCTAGCAGCAACAATGTTAGGGAAAAATCAATGCCCTAAAAATCCTTTGACTGAGAGAGGTGAAGTCCAGGCCAGCCCACTCTGGTGAGATAGGGGTGCTCCTGCAGGTCCATAATGTGGGGATTTGGAGGACTGAGAGCTTGTTGGCCCATCTTGAGTGGTTCTTAAATCGAAGAAGGAAGTCCAGTTTGACTGAAATAAGGATTACTGTAATTTTTATGGAAAAGTTCAGGCTGTCATTTAATAACCACAGAGACTTTTCTTCCAGAGATCAGCAAGCCAGAAGTTTAGGTATAAAACATTGCTAAGAAGCCAGCGACTACATACACAGTCAGCTGAACCTCCTTGGCATTGCTCTGCAGAGGGCTGCTGCCGCAGCAGGTCCTGCTTCTGGAAGACAGGCACCCTGCGGTGCCCAGCAGCCAAGAGCCGCGTCAACTGTCCCCGCGTTCGGTAGATGGCAAACAAGCAGCCACTGGATTTTTAATGAGAAGAAAATATGGTGTCACATAGAGCCCTTCTCCCTCGGCGCAGTGGCCTTGCTCTTGGCAGCAACGGGAGAAAAGCTGTGCTGCTCACAGTAGGATGCAGCTGGCGTCAGTGAGCAGATGGACTCGAGAAGGGTGCTGAGGGAACAGCAGCGATGGGGAAAACATCCTTCCTGCGTTTGTGTGGTTCAGGAGGATCCTGCTGTAATGGTAAGCCCTCTGAGTGAGCAAGCATCGTTCACCGCTGTGTTTGCAGAGCGTCTGGCACAGCGAGGCCTGGTCCGTTCCTGGGCTTCCTCACCTCAGTGGCTGTAAATAAATAAGTAAATGAATAAGCAGGATATGACGTCAAGCGGGGTATTTTACAATGGCACTCTTCCCTAGCCCTGTGTGATTCCCACCAGAATTTCTAGCTTGGCTAACATTTGTTTAGACAAAAAGTTATCGTGGCCAGCGCTGGCTGTTTGGTAAGCGTGGCTCAGTGTCTGGCTATGGACATGCGGGTGAAGACTGCAGGGCTTCTGCTTCTGGAACGGTGTCACAGGTGTAGGAGAAGGGGTGACGGCTGAACCCCTGTTTTGAGGGCCCCAATTCAGCATGCACTCTATTTTAAACCTGGGGTAGGCTGACTTGACTCTTAGCATGGGTTTTGGCAGAACTCATGTGACGAGTTCCCAGTGCTCAGAGTGCCAAGCTGGCTAACTTTAATGGATGTGGGAGTAGAGAATGGTTTATGGACAGCAGGATCACGGCCGCTGTAGCCCCACTGTATTTAATGTCAGCGTTTCAGATATTTGAGTCGCTGGGAAGGAAAACCAGTTATCGCTGTGGAAATGGAATGAAGCCGGTTTTTGCTAGCTGCAGACCTAGCCTCAAATCTGAGACAGGTCAGACATTTGAAATTAAGTACTAATTGCCTGTTACAAATGCTTATTCATTAATGTCCCCAAGTGGAAGCTTATTTGTGCTCTGGATTCCTGTAAGAGTGCAGTTGGGAATCTTGAGTCTCGCCACACAAAGACTACCTTTATATCACCGGGCGTACAAGCAGGCTGCGCGGTGGGGATAAAGCGTATTGCCCTGAATGAACAATACCTAGAGCTCAGCTAAACTCCTGTAAACCAGAGGAGAGACAATGCCAGTGTTTCCCTAATTCTTGTACCAGTTTTAGACAGGCACTGACTGCACTCCAAAAGTAGGATTTCACAGCCTCCCGCTGTCTCAGCCGTCCTGCCTGACGCCCTCTGGGATGGCACCGGCCCTCATTTTGACAGTGGCGATCAAGCAGAGGATGGGTCACCCTTGACTCGTCGCCGGTGCATCAGGGATGTTCCCTGAGAGTCATCTGTCCTGCGAAGGAGAGCGAGCAGGATGCAAACTGTCGATTTGCACGCTTGTCTTTGCAAGTATTTCCCTTTTCTTGGTGAGAGCTGTGTTGAAAATAGGTAATTCACTCCAAAGAACCCAAAGTTGCAAGATGATGTAAATATCTAAAACAAGTCTAAAGAAGAGACACATAAGAAAAGACTCTGTGTTTGAAAGCGATGATTTAGGGGGGTCGTTACCAAGTTTAACTTGAATGAAAAGCTTGGCTAACCGTGATGTGATGCATGCTTGCCTGCATTCAGACGAGAGCCACTGCTCTAATCCTTTACACTCTAGTTGTACCAGTGCTTGAATTTGTGTCCTTGGGTTTAGAGAAACACGAAGCATTTCAGTCATCGGTTGTTCTTGATGGAAGAGGATTCGGTGGGTTTTTTTTTTTGCTGTAGCAGTAACTGCTGTATTGGCTCAGTTCTAGTGGCAGGGAGAAGGATCAGAAGGGTAAATTTGTGCCTTTGAAAGAGGAATCTGATGAAAACGAAACCAGCCCACTTCACCCTGATTAGATTTCATCATGTCGTGACTTCAGAATGCCTTCAGCATCCTGGCAACAAGGGCAAAGATTTGAGAAACGTCCAAAAGTTAAAATGACACAGTTCCTATGGATTATCAGTGTATCTGCTTTTTTTTTTTTTTAAATCTATTCTTTCAGCACTTAAAACGGCATTGAAGGAAAGTATTCAGCCAGACAATAAAAATAGCCAGTCCAAGCGCTCTCCAGCAGCGACCTGATCCCGTCTCGTGTGTTACAGAGGGCACAGATTCCTTTGCAGTTACAAACAGGCTCCAGGCTGGAGACAGACTCCATTTCAGGCTAATTTAAGTAAAGTACGTGATGATAACTGATGGCCAGTGCACGGTACAGCTATAGTGGGGACAGCCCCCCCGTGCGAGATGGCTGCACCCTAATCGTGCCGTGGCAGCTCGGTTTTCCCTGGATAGATGGGAGCAAATCTGTGCTGTAAGGCGTAGCTCTGCAAACTAAGCTATAGCGGGAAGGATCAAGCCTGGGGTGTGTTTGTCTTAATATTGTGTTTTCCCATCTAGGCAGGAAGAAGGAAACCATATTCTTACGCAGCTGACAAGTGCTTTTTAAGGGAATTTCCCAATGTTTTGTCCGTTAAGGGTATATATTGGTCCTGGCTCTTCCAGGCAGATGATTACATCTCAAGTGCAGAGGATGAGGAGTGGGGTAGCAAGGAATTTTAAAGAGAAGTGAGAAAATGCAGGGGTAAAAGAGGCCTAGCAACAGCACATAAACAAAACCAACATCTTGCCTGTGTCTCAAGCAAGGGGCAAATATAAATCCAGATATCTTCACTGAGCTACACCAGTCAAAAGACCTGGCACCATAATTGTGTGTCCCTCAGTGTGAACTCCTTTTTGTGACAACAGTGCAGAGGAGACCTGGATCTCTTTCGGGCTCTGGCGCAGTCAACTTCAGCAGAGTCATCTGGCAGAAGTTAAGCTGGGCTGGTTCCCTGGTTTGCGGTGCGGCTGCAGGCACGGTGCTGTTAGCACACCCCACGAGACGGTGTACACCACCACCCAGGGGCAGGAATGATCCGTGGGGAGAAGGAGGACCTGCACTATTTGAAGTGGCTCTTGCAGCCAAGGAGTTTGCCTTGTGAAATCATCGTTTTATTTGTTTGTCTTCCTGCACAGACGTCTTTTGCCTGACAGCATTCTTTCTCCATGCTAATTTAAGTGCTTAATGTACTGCAGTCTAGACCTCAGGACGGTGCTGCTCTGCGTCGAGGAAGAGAGCAGTTAAGCCAGCAAAGCCTCTCTGGACCAGGGAGAGGTGTGTGCTGAGAGGCAGATTGAAAGGAAAAAGATTTTATGGAGCCCAGTGGCTTTGTTGTGAAGGATGCAAAACCTTCAGGCTGGAAACTGTGGGCTATCACTGTGCTAAGCAAAAAAAGGAGCTTAGTTTCTAAGTGGCTAATGAGTTTTCTACCTTGTTTCTGTCAAGGGTTTTACAGGGGTGCTGCTGATTAATGTCATGTCCTTTCCCCAAGGCTTTCCCCTTCCTCTTCCATCTCACCAGGCTCGGCCTGTCACCATTTATTAGGCTACTTGTCCCTGATTTGTGAGGAATAAATATTGACAGTGATGGCTGCTTAATAGGATTTGGGCTTGCTGTTCACTCTGTGAAAGAGTTTGGCACTTCTACTCAAATGACAATTTGTGTTTGGGACTGGCTCCAACAAGACTTAATTTTGGAGGGGTTTGGTTTTTTTTCAGGTCACAGCATGTCCTGTGTGTGAGGAGAGGCTGAAATTGGGGATATGTATTGCTCCCCTTTTTCCTATTGGCGTGCAGAGCAGAGATTTCCAGACTGTGGCTACAGATTGCTGCATGTCCCTAGCAAAGACCTGACTTCCTTTGAGGAGCTGCTGCTGTTCACGCTGGGGAATAATAATTTTTCATGTGAGTTTTCATTAACTTGCAAATGGCCGCTTTCTGCTGAGCTGTGGAAGACCTCAAGTCAGAGTGCAGTGGGTGATTGTCTCCTCCGTGCGTTCTTGATGTGCTTGGAGCTGCTCGAAGGACAAGCAGTTCACACCCTTTTAAACAGAGTGGGTTTGGGTCGGTTGTAAAGATGTGTCTTACCTGACTTGTGAGCAAAGTCCCATTAAAAGCTGATAGTCATTTAGGCTCTGTGGGTTTGCTGGGTTTCCCAAGAGCTGTGGAAGGTTCTTTATGTACAAAGTCGCACCTTCGTGTTGCTAGGACCCCAGCAGGTTTCGAGACATTTCCCTGGAACTCAAAGGCATGTGCTGATCTGTAGTGTGATCTCTTACCTGTTCCTGGAGGTGCTTTGCCCCGTTGGGACTCACGGGCAGCTTCCTTGGGGAAGACCCTGAGCTCGTCCAGGTGAGCGCGTGAGCTTCCCCAGACTCCGCGGGTGCTAATCCAGCCCCGCAGTGCACGCAGTAGAGCATCCCGAGGTCTATTTATGCTTTGTAACAATAGAGCTTAGTCCTAAATGGCCTGAAATTTGTACATTCCTGGTCCTGTGACTGAAATAAAGATGTTCACTACTCTTAGCAGTTGTTCCCATGTCCGCGATGATGTTACTGACCCTGTTTCTCACGTAGGCTGTGTAAGGCTTCACTAATTAGACAGAGACGAGTTAACTCTGTCCGTAGCTGTGCCCTGCAAGGACAGGCAGCATCTCACCAGGGGCTGAGACCTGGCTGCTGGCAACTGTGAAGGTTTTTGTGGCTCCGGTGTTAGTTTCTCATCCATCTCCGTTTGGTGCTACTCATGAGATTTGAGCCCACTTGTCTTCTCCTCCTTTACAATGCTTCCCCAGCCCGCTGAAACTGGAATAATTGCTTTATTGTTGCTTACGGTCCTCCCGCTTCTTCTTTAAAATGAGCTGCTTTGTGCACATCCCCCAGGCGTGCCCCTCACCGCTGGCGGCAGGAATGTGCGGTGGGGCGGCGGAGCCCTCTTTCCCGCACCACGGGCACCAGGCTCAGGGTGGCCGGCCCCCCACTAGCCCACGCTCCAGCTGGCTTCGCAGGGCAGGGGTAGGTGGCCCATGCCTTTGTTGGAGGAGCCACAGGTGCCGCGGCCTCCATCGCCGCCGGGAGGGAGTGGAGTCGGGAAGGCCAGTTCCTCCTTTGAGGTGGTTTGTGGGAGCGCGGTGGGGATGCGCTGGGGCGTAGCACCAGGAGAGAGGGGTCGGGGGTTCCTCTCTCGTCTGATGTGCCTTGTCATGGCTGCAGTCCTCATCCTTTTCCATAGCTCTACTCTCTGCCAGACCAGCAGATGCAAAAAATAATTGGAGTGACAAACAGATATTTATTGATTTTTCAGCTTAGCAGCCAGCGTGTCCGTATCTCGCCTTGGGCTCTCTCGTCGGAAGTCAAAGAATCACAAAGTGCTCAGAGGGCGGAGCGTTAGCCTGGGCACACTGCTCTGACTCGAACGGCTTCGCTTCCATGGGCTTTGCTGCTCGCTCCGATTTATAGCCGTGTTTATGGCTGAAGTTATAAAAAAGCTGTGATATCGCTGCTGCAGGGGGACAGTAACCGCAGCAAACTCGTCGTACTCTTGAAAAATAAAAATGCAAGGAGGTGATCAGCCAGATCGCAGCTCTGCTGTATTCAGCAGGCTTGTGTTTGCTCTGTGCTTATACCACGTCTGTGGACTCTGCACCTGAAAAGCCCAAGTCTTTCTGCTGCTGCCAGGCTATTTTTGTGCCCTCGCTGGACCAGTCCATTGGTTTTCCACTGGACCTGTCCGGTTAACGTGGTGCAGAGCAGATGTGAACCAATGATAGCGTTCCTTGCCTTGGGGATGGATGGACCACTAACAGGCATAGCTGGGTGCTGTAGTAACCATGATTTTTCTCCCTGCTTTTCTGTATTACAGTTCCTGAGAGCCACAGGCCTCTGAACTGTGTGCACAGTGATGCTACAGGTGCTGCAGAGGTTGTGTTTTGTAAAGCAGCTGGCCAAATCCTTATCTCCTTACTCAGTCTGTACTCATTTCTCACTTGAGCAAATCTGCTGAAGTCCTGAGGAAGTAAATGGGTGCTGTGTTGAGTAAGGGATTCGGGAATTTGTCCAGGAAGAGGTGGGTGAGTAGGATGGAGAAGCAGCTCGTATTCTGAGGATTAGGTATTGCTACGCCCGTGAAGGTGATTTGGGCCTGTAAAATACACTCCACCCCTCAAGTTACTGCAATTAAAATCTGGCATACCAGGAAACACTGTAAAACAATCAGGTTAGAGACCAGAGCGGCAACTCGGCTGCAGACTTGAGTTGGCTCTTGATGCTGAATGTCCACCGTGCCTGTGACAAATGTGAATATGAGGCTTTCTTCTGTCCCTCTGAACAGATGCTCAGATGGTCACTCGCTCAGTATCAACCACTGAAACCAGTTGAGCTGCTGTCCCAGCACTTCAGTAACATCCATATTGTCAAAGGAGAGCTGCTAGGGTAAAATTTGAGGATATATTCCTTAGAGTGCAATGCGTATGCAAGCCAGGAAGAGAGATCCAGCTGTGCCAGCGGAAGAGATTAATGCCCTCTCTTGCTCATCAGTGCCAGAGATCTCATCCATCTGCCACTGGAACAGCTCGTGTAAGCACTCCCTTAATCTTTAGCTTTAAACCATTTAAATTGTTGGTCTGAACTGACCTAGTTTGTTTTGCCTCTAACATATTAGGAAGTGCTCACGCAAACCACTGCCCCAGCAGATCGAGTCGGGCCCCAGTTCCTACGCTGGAAAAGGTTCCTGGCGAGTGTTAGTCTTGCCTTTCAGGTCTGGGGTCTGCACCCTGCGGCCGGGTCCCAGGCGGGACGCATCTTGCCTGACGTTCAGACCCCTCCTTAGGATGGCCCTTTTGTAGCTGAGAAATATCACTGTTCTGAAGGGTGAGTGTCAAGAGTAATTCTGGGGAAATATCTTCTGCTTATTGAATCTCTCTCTGTGAAGATAACTATTTTTTCAGCATTTGTAGTCTTTTCCCATGGAATTGT
>WHYT01017044.1:212302-286772 GCA_009806455.1 Tetrax tetrax
CTGACTCGAACGGCTTCGCTTCCATGGGCTTTGCTGCTCGCTCCGATTTATAGCCGTGTTTATGGCTGAAGTTATAAAAAAGCTGTGATATCGCTGCTGCAGGGGGACAGTAACCGCAGCAAACTCATCGTACTCTTGAAAAATAAAAATGGAAGGAGGTGATCAGCCAGATCGCAGCTCTGCTGTATTCAGCAGGCTTGTGTTTGCTCTGTGCTTATACCACGTCTGTGGACTCTGCACCTGAAAAGCCCAAGTCTTTCTGCAGCTGCCAGGCTATTTTTGTGCCCTCGCTGGACCAGTCCATTGGTTTTCCACTGGACCTGTCCGGTTAACATGGTGCAGAGCAGATGTGAACCAACGATAGCATTCCTTGCCTTGGGGATGGATGGACCACTAACAGGCATAGCTGGGTGCTGTAGTAACCATGATTTTTCTCCCTGCTTTTCTGTATTACAGTTCCTGAGAGCCACAGGCCTCTGAACTGTGTGCACAGTGATGCTACAGGTGCTGCAGAGGTTGTGTTTTGTAAAGCAGCTGGCCAAATCCTTATCTCCTTACTCAGTCTGTACTCATTTCTCACTTGAGCAAATCTCCTGCTGAAGTCCTGAGGAAGTAAATGGGTGCTGTGTTGAGTAAGGGATTCGGGAATTTGTCCAGGAAGAGGTGGGTGAGTAGGATGGAGAAGCAGCTCGTATTCTGAGGATTAGGCATTGCTACGCCTGTGAAGGTGATTTGGGCCTGTAAAATGCACTCCACCCCTCAAGTTACTGCAATTAAAATCCGGCATACCAGGAAACACTGTAAAACAATCAGGTTAGAGACCAGAGCGGCAACTCGGCTGCAGACTTGAGTTGGCTCTTGATGCTGAATGTCCACCGTGCCTGCGACAAACGTGAATATGAGGCTTTCTTCTGTCCCTCTGAACAGATGCTCGCTCAGTACCAAGCACTGAAACCAGTTGAGCTGCTGTCCCAGCACTTCAGTAACATCCATATTGTCAAAGGAGAGCTGCTGGGGTAAAATTTGAGGATATATTCCTTAGAGTGCAATGCGTATGCAAGCCAGGAAGAGAGATCCAGCTGTGCCGGCGGAAGAGATTAATGCCCTCGCTTGCTCATCAGTGCCAGAGATCTCATCCATCTGCCACTGGAACAGCTCGTGTAAGCACTCCCTTAATCTTTAGCTTTAAACCATTTAAATTGTTGGTCTGAACTGACCTAGTTTGTTTTGCCTCTAACATATTAGGAAGTGCTCACGCAAACCACTGCCCCAGCAGATCGAGTCGGGCCCCAGTTCCTACGGTGGAAAAGGTTCCTGGCAAGTGTTAGTCTTGCCTTTCAGGTCTGGGGTCTGCACCCTGCGGCCGGGTCCCAGGCGGGACGCATCTTGCCTGACGTTCAGACCCCTCCTTAGGATGGCCCTTTTGTAGCTGGGAAATATCACTGTTCTGAAGGGTGAGTGTCAAGAGTAATTCTGGGGAAATATCTTCTGCTTATTGAATCTCTCTCTGTGAAGATAACTATTTTTTCAGCATTTGTAGTCTTTTCCCATGGAATTGTTTTAATTCTCTAATCCTAAGATGGAAACTAGGCCTTATTTTATATGAGTATGACTTTGCTTCCTTCTTATGTCTGCCTTTCTTTATAGGAGCTGCAATTATGTTTTTTTTCATTTACACTTGTCCTTTGGAGCCGGCTTGTGCCTTGTTTTGTGTTATGTAAGAAAAGTTACATGTTGTAATTCATACAGAACGACTTTTGATCAGCATGATTCAGCGTTGGGATACCCCAGAACGCTATTGTTTTACCTCTGTGCAGCAGTCGTGGTCCTTAAAGAGGCAGATGTGTTAGCCATCCTCATTTCGGGCACCTCTGACTAACAGATCTGAGCACCTCTGCACCTCGGAGAGAGCTCATCCCAATCTTTTATGGCCGGGTCTGAAAGACTGTTCCTAGGGGCTTCCTGGTCCTCAGCAGCCCATGGGGAGCGGTGATGCTCTGATTCCCCAGGCAAATCCCACAGCGTCTGCAAAGGCTGGTGTGACTTGATGTCTCTAAAAAAAAAATCGAGATTTTCAGTAAGATTTTCAGCAAGTCTGTAGACAGTCCTGTTAGTCATGGGGTAGGACAGAATGAAAATGTCCTTTCTCTGTATTTTTACTTCTGTTTTGACATAATCAGTAGGTAGACCTGTTTTCTGACGGCATTAAAACTCTCTAAGTACAAGGTGCAGGAAAGCATTTCACTTACAAGTAGAGTCAGGGTGCCAGGCGGATTGCGCTCCACTTTTTTTGTGGTGGCACCATTTGCCAGAGCAGGAGAATTGTAACCTCTCAAGTCTCACCTCCTGAGAAGGTGAGATCTCCTCCAAACAGGCAGAGAGCTGCTCAGGTGGGTACTAATTTACACCAGCTGAAGATGAGAGTCCTTTACTTCCACTGAGCGACATCCCAGATCACTACTTTACAGAATTAAGCCACGATCCCAGAAAGATTTGGGCCAGAGCTGCACAGAGCGCGTTTTGCCTGAGTGGGAACACCAGTGGGCTGTAAAGGCTCCTGAGCTTCATGGGTAGAGCAAAATCATGGCCAGCAACAAACCCGCCTTGTGCACAGAGAACCACAGCGGTTAAAGCCCAGACATGCACTGAGTCGTGCTGCGGCACTGGGGATTTGGAATTATTGCAGGAATTATTATTCCTGTAAAAAAGAATTTCCTTTTTTTATGTATCACTGTGTACATCCCAGGAATGGTGGGCTCCAGGGCCTGAACAGGCAGGCTCTCTGGGTGGTACTGTGGCACAAACAGTAAGCTATAATTGAGTATAAATGTAAACTTCTATTACAAAAGGCCAGGAATTGCCTAGGGATAAAAGGTAATTTCTCAGCCCTACAGGTTTTTCCTTCCAGCTAGGGTCCAGGTCTCTTTGGCAGAGCCACGCAGGGAACCGTGCACTCCGACCACCGGCTCAGCAGCACAAGAAAAGACTGCGGTCTTCAGGGCTGCATGCCCAGCTGCCTGCCTGCACGCTGAATTCACACGCCGAGTCTGAGGGCGAACTACTCATGCAAAGCAGGGGAAGGCCCACATTTCAGAAAGCGTCGACTTAGGGTGTCTTTAAAAGGGTGGCAGTCTCTGGGGTCGAGCTCTGGGTGCAGTGGAATGCCTATTGTCAAACTTAAAGACCAAAGCAAACCCTACATATTGTGGACCCAAATGCAGCTGGCACGAACCAAAAATGTGCATGTGAGTGCCTTTCTAAGTACCCAGTAATCCTCCAGGGCAAAACGAGGATTAGGTCTCTCTCACAGAAAAAGAGGGAGTTCATTTTCTCGAAGATCCCTTGGCCAATACCAAATGAAGTGAGGAACCCAAATGAATGCGAATACTCCTTTCAGATCTGGGCTTGCAAACAGGTACGGCACGGAAAGCAGCTTGTTTGTGCGGGTCTGTGCAAACCCAGCACGGCCAGATTGGGGGATTGAGGTCAGGTCAAGTAAAACCCATCGAGTCTCAGAGAAAAGGGAAAGCCATAGAAACACCGGACAAGTAGGACTGGATGGTATTGCACAGTTAAAATGCAGTCTCCTTTCTCCAGGCTTTTTCTCAGTGGACCTGAAGGTCAGTGCTCGTTGAAGTTGTTTAAGTTGGAGTTGCGTAAGTGAGGAGCCCTCCTAGAAGGAAAGCTGTGAGTCTGAATTAATTCCAATGACTTCTCAGCCTCTGTGTTTCTTTGCCCTGAAATACCACATGCTCAGCATCACTACGTACGAGCTATTAGATTCAAAATGATGGGTGCTTGAATGTGAGATGCATCCATCTAAATTTTGCCATCCCAAGACAGCTCTGTAATTTCCCTTCAAGCAATGGCTTGTGCATTTAGAAAAGCACAAGCTGCTTCTGTGCTGTTCCTCGAAATTTTCTTCTTTTCTCTTTTGCTGACTGGCTTATGGCACAGCCTGTGATACATTAAAAAAAAAAAAAAATGTATTAAATAGTCTTGTTTCTCAGAAGCAGCAGCCAGCAGCACTCTGAATGATTTTGGGTTGTTTGTTTTTTTTTCACCTGAGCTTTACTGACCCATCTGTATCCAAGACATGGATATTATTGTTTCTGCTTGAGTCTTGGTTCTTGCTGCAGAACTCTGGGAAGAATATCTAATTGGTCCCAAGATTCCTGTGCTCAGTGAGCCTTACTGAGATTTCAAAACCCGTCTTGCTCTGCCATTAGAATGAAAAAGTCCTTCCAGGGGTTTTCACAGGTGGAGCCTGTTGTGTTTTGAGGTGTCCATGAAACGGCCTTGGATTCCTTATCTGCCTTGTTAGCCGGAGGACTTGAACCTGGCTCTTCCCATCTCAGGCGAGCGTCCTAAATGGTGGGCTAGAGGTTTTACCCAGGGACTGAGGGACTTTGCTCAGCAAAATCTTTAGTCCACACTGCGTGGCCTCCAAGGAAACATTTCAGTTCAATTTAGGAGAATTTTTCTGATGAAAGAATTGATTTGTCCGCATATTTCCAGCTGGTCCTGCTGGCTCAGGGGTCCCGTGAGCACAGACTAGCAAAACTGCACAGACATTGCCACTACCAGCTAAGACCCACGTGTGCTCTGTCCAGGAAGGGACCTGGACCTCTGTGCTCTGACACAGAGGGCACTTCCACTTCAGCTAAAGAAGATTCTGTGAGCGTGACAGATATGTGGATTACAGGCTATTTCTGGACCAGCCACAGGAGGTAACAAAGTAAGAAATACGTAAGCAATCCAGTCTTTTCACATCAGGCAGAGCTCGAGGATCGGCAAAGCAGCATGCCCGCTGGTGAGCGCAAGGTGGGTGCCCGAGATGAGTGTGGTCTCTCTCCCCTTCTGCAGCCCTGCCCGCAGGACCCCTCTCCTTGGCAGCGTGGAAGAGGCAGGAAGGTTTGCCTGGAGATGGGGAACTGACATGGAGGCAGTATTTTCATTCACAAGGAGACTTAATTCCAGCTCATCAGCTGCTGAGAGCTTGCTTGTAGCCTGCGGGACGAGGATAGCCAGCGGTGAAGCTGCCGAACTCCCTCATGTCACTTGGCTGAGCGGGGGATCTCAGGACGCCCTGCGACATTGTGTAACGCCGGGTGCTGTGAGGATAAAACAGCAGACTTAGCTCCTTCATCTCCTCCTTGCAGGGTTGTCAGAGCTCAGTTCTGCTTTGTAGCTGCTTCCCCTTATTTTTGTGTCTGTGCTGTGCTGTTGGCTGTTTCTGTAGTGGAGAAGGGTGCCTTTGATGTTCTGATTTAAGACAAAGGGAAAAAACATCAGGAAAAGCCTACAAATCACTGTAGAACTTGGAAGAGGTGTTCCTTGCTGTAATCTCATTTTCAGAAGGATCATCCTGGGAGCAGTTATTTTTGTAGGAAAGCTTTTAATTCTGGTAGTGGTTATAAACACTCCTGTCGATCCTAAATGATTTAAAAATCAGAATTTAAGCTCCATCCTCTCTTCTAGGAATAACACTGGGCTTAGAAGTAATGAGACATTAAAAATCACTAAACCTATTAAGATTTTGGGATTTGATCCTCTGGGACTTAGGTCTTCTATTACTGTGGCAGCAAACCTGACATTAGTTTAAAATAAGTAATCATGACTCCAAGAGGTGTAATCATTAGAAAAATACTAATTATGAAATTAAAAAAAAAACAAACCAAACCAAAACTTTAATCATTTTTAAACATAGTTCTACATTCTGTTTGTGGATTATCTCAGCTGTGTCCTAGACTCATACCTGGAGCTACGGACCGCTAAGCAGAACAGAGGAGTACAGGATGGTAGCGCAGACAGAAGTGTAAAGTTGATGTGCTGGAAAACAAATGCTACGAGCAGACAAAACTTCAGAAGTTGGGTTTTGTACGGCTTCTCTGTGTAAAACCTCTCTCCTCTTTGGGAATTGTAGCCAGGCAGCTGAGCTTACGTTGCAGGGTTTCCTCAATGAGAGCAATGATTTGTGCTGCTTCCATTACTTGAGGAACTATTCCAGTGAAACGTGGAGTTTAATTCATTGGGAATAATATCTCTGCAGACCCTGGCTGAACCTGGCCGGCCCGTTCAGACCTCATTGTTGGGGGATCTGCTGGGCAGAGGCACACACCCCCACTTACTGTTGAGGCTTGATTTAGGAAACCAATCCCTACTGGAATGTGAAGATTATAAATAAGGATAAGGAAGACCGAAGACAGTGAGAAAGAAGAGCCAAGAGCCTGACAGGCTGAGATAAATGGTATGACGCGTCTCAAGTATGCAGGTAATGGGAGGTCAGCACGGGAGGCAGATAAGGCGCCAGGGGAGGTCAGAGTCAGCTGTGGTCAGAAGCCAGGGATCTCCCTAAAACAGCGAAGGTGTTCTGCAGGGATTGTGGCGGCTTAGGAAGGACACGAGACTTCGGATGGCAGCAACAGGCAAACCAGTCTTGTAGTGAGCTGATTCATGTAAAATAAGGCCACCCATGCTTTCTTGAGGAGCTCTGAAGAGGGTGGTAAAAACAGATGTCTGCTTCGGAAAAAGCGGTGCTGGACGTGCAGAGGAGGCACTGCTGCGTGGGTCAAGAGGTGCTGCCTCTCTCTTCTGGCGGCTGCTGCTCTCTGCGCAAGGCAGAGGCAACCAAGCTGTGGGGCAATGAAACTTCTGAGAAGGCGGCTTTTCTTAAAGCAGGCTTAAATCTGTAGATCTGGATTCTTCCGCTGTTTGGTAAGCAAGCATCAAGAAGAAAATCCTAGCAGACCATATTTTTAGATGATGAAAAAGCTAAGCAGAGTGTCTTTGTACAGCTCCTCATTAATGTGTGTGGTGCTAAATACCAAAGGCACTATGGAAGCGGCAAATATAAATAACAATTCATAATTGAACACAAACTTTGCAGAAAAGGAAAGATTTCAGAGGCAGCTGCTGGCCTCAGGTGGGAGGTAAAGGAGTTTTAAATAGACTGCGCCAGGTTTCCTGTCTCCCACTTGCGAGCTTTAGAAACAACATGATAACAAAGAGAACAACTGCAGGCCACTCCTTGCCAGGGATACTTTTTAGCTGTGCAATTGTGGGGCACTTTGCGACATCCCAAAATAAAATGCAGCCCTGACCTTAAAGAGCATCCCAGGGGGCTGGGTGCTGTCGCAGAGAGCCATCACGCCGTGCCGTCCTGGGGGCAGGCCGAGCTTTAGAACTGGCGCTCGGAGGAGCAGGCGTGAGTAGCGACAGTCAAGACAAGACACAAGGTAGGCCCTCAAGGTCTTTGCTAGGGGGGCTGGTTCCACATTACAGTTGAAGAAATATCTTTATAGAGATTACTTCTGATCGTTAGACCGAGCTGCCTTAGAAAATTACGGAGAAATGTCTTAGAAAATCTTCTGGGATAAGCAGTCAGGTCACTTGACTGAGCGTGAGGCAGAAGGTTGCAAGGGGAGGAGAGGTGCTGGGTTTGTGGGTCTTGTTTCAGGGAGGTCCCCACCTCTGCAGCCGCAGCCGTGCTGCTGCTCCCAGGTTATTTTCCCTGCTCAGCTCTCGCCGGAGGCACCTCTGCGTGGGTATCGTCCTCTCAAAGCACCCGGCGGCGGCCACTGCTGGAGAGCTGCTTTGCTCTGTCCCTGATGTGTATGTGCTTGGCTGCTGGAAGGATCCTCATCTCTTGTGTTCCCCACCGGGCTTGATTAATGGTGTTATTTATAAACTGCCTGATTAGTTTTCAATGACTTATTGAGCCCACCGTTCCACACAGAGCTCAGTAATTATAGTTTTTTAAGAGGCTTGGGAAAAACTCCATTGCATTTCCTTCTTACCCCCGAACAACAACCCCGGAGCCCATGCAGACACTAATTAACTTTTCTTTGTCTCTCTGTGAGGTAAACCCCAAAGTTATGCGTGCTGGCAAGCACGGGTTTCGTACTGTGCGAAGGGAACACCCAAGCTGCTTACCCTCCCGCTGCTCGCAGCCGCCGATCGCGAGGGTCGGGTCTGTGTGGATCCAGATGAGAACACCTGGACGTGACTTACACAGCAAGCTCTGCTCCCATCAGAGTTTAGAGTCTGTGTTATCTCTTTTTTTTATTCACATGTTGTGAAAGCTGGGTTTATAGCACTTTGGGACATCAGAAGCCTTTTCCGAACGGGCTCAGCCCCTGCACTGCCCCTCAGAATCAGCCAAGAGCCTGTTCTCCTCCGTAAACTAAGGTCGTGTCACCCCAACGTGGTTATGCCTGTGAAGGATCTTCAGGTAAACTGTCTCTTCTCTTCCTGGCCCCATCAGCAAATCAGGGAGGTGCGAGGGATGGCGGTTCCCTGCGTGGGAAACGGCCTGAGTAGGGAGGTCAGGATTTACCCCGGAGTTAATCGGAGTGCTTCTGCTGAGATCCTTTCTCCTCTAAGGATCCTGCCGTGGTGCTGTCAGCAAGACACCTCATGAGGCCTCAGCACGGTACACAGCAGGCTCACCACCAATTTGAGCTGTGCCTGAACACTCCCAGGGGCTTTGTGGGGCCCCCTGTCACAGAAATCTCTCAGGGGCAGTGTTGTAGGGGCAGAAGTGCGGTTCTGTGAGGCTGGGATCGTCTCTCTGGTGTTTCCATACAACGCCTTAAACAGAGGACTTTGTCCTCTGAACACTGTAGCTGTAAATGTATTTTGCTTACAAAATTGTGGACCTATTAGAATTTATGAAATGTTTGTGTACATTCTTTTAAATCCTCATCCGTAGCAAGTCCTTTCTCTATCTTGCAGTGAAATCTCCTCTAAAAATTAGTAATTTTTCATGGAGAACTCGGTAAGCAAAGAGGACTGGAGCAGTTAACAGTGTGGGCACTTCACAGGGCTGCGGTACAGGAGGCTGTGCTCCTGGTGTACAGCAAGGCTGTACGGGAGCAGGGAGGAGGCTCTTCGTAGTTCGATGAGAGGCTTGACATCATCCCAGAGGAGAGGAGTGGCAGAGACAAAGCAGAACGAGATTCGGCACACGGGAAGAAAAGGCAGCTAGGGCAGGATTTGGGGTAAAACCCGGAGGAGGATAAACAGGGCAAGCCAAAAGGCCGTTCAGGAGCAGCCGCTTTCCCTAATCTAGGTGAAAGTGCTGCCGCGCTTCCCTGCTATATCTCATCCGCAATGTGAGGCTTAACATTCCTGCCTGGCACGTGGGGGCTTGGAGAGGGAGCGTGGGGGAGGACCGAGCCGGACACAAAGACGGCTGGCCTCTCAGCGGAATGGCATCCAAGCCATCTCAGCTATCCAAAGCCCCAGATGCCAGCGTGCGCGCTCAGCCTGCAGCCCGCTAAGCACACAACAAGACGCAATTACGGCGCACCTCGGGCCACGGCCCGCTGCGGGCCGAGGGAGGCGCACAGGGGGTCCTTTCAGACGCGCTTTTATTCAGTGTGGGGGTTCCTTCAGCAAGCAGAAATTTCAAATCTCTCCCGCATTTCGGCGCTAAAAATGGGAGCAAGTGGGAATGCCGGATCATTTCAGAGTCTCCTGTGCCTGCGGGAAGGAAGGAGCTGAAGTGATGGTGACATGATGTTTGTGTGACTTCTGCGTGCATGTGATGAAGCGGGGTAAATATTTGTTTGCTAACTTTGTGGGGATATCAGCAGAGGGGGGGATAGGCTTCTCTTTCTTGCTCTCACTGTGCAGACCTTTCTCTTAGCTTTTGTCTTGTGTGCTCAGAGCATTCCCTGAGCTTTCGTAAGGTAGTTACGTGTGGAAAGGGCATCTCCCAGGGTGCCGTCCGCGAACTCCACACTTAGGGATTTAGAGTCCCAAAATGCAGATACAGGGTAATGAGTTTTGTGCTGTGGATGCTGCAGCTGATCCCTCTCCTGCGTGCGGAGAAGCAGTGCTGTGGAATTGTGCAGCTCCTCCAATACTGTTGTGAGGGGCGCCCGCAGGGGCTGAGCACTGCCTAGGTGTAAAGGAGAGCAAGGTCTCACTCTTACAGCGTGCCTGGGCAATGGCAGAGAGAAGAAAAGGGATACATGTGGCTTTCCGGGACATTTTCTTTGCGCTTTGTGAAAACTAGACTGATGCCCCTGAGTCTGTGTATTGCCTTCTTCCCTCAAATCCTCATTAAATGCAAGATACACGGGCTGAGGGTTTTGTGTGTCGATGTTTTCATGGCCGTGGTTTCTTTTGACAGGGATACACATGCAGCGCAGGGATGCACCGACCTGTCTCCCCACCGGCTCAGTCCGGACTGCGTGACCACTGACTTTCAGCCCAGCAAAACCACGTGGTCGGGAGGAGTTAAACTGCGGCTGAAGACCAGGTGAGAACGTGTGTGTCTGTGTCCCTGTCTTCCCTGTGTGTTTCGTAGCCGCTGTTCTGGGAGAGCAGCTGGCACACTCCATTTCCCTGTTGTGGGAGTAGTGCTGGAGCAGAGCGGCATGAATCCCCAGTGCCTGCGGCTTCAGGTGGTGGAAGAGGTCCAGGACAGTTTCTTAACTTCACACCTGTCTTTTCCTAAGGCTTCCTTGACCTCAGCACGGTGCCAGGGAAATTAAATCACCTTTGGGGCCTTGAGTCAAGCATCCATGTTGCTGGATATAGGTAACATTTACATAGGGCTGGGTGTAAATACTGCTTTAGCTGCCAGTATGCCTGAGGGTGACTCCCTGAGAAAGAGTCCTGGAAGAGGTGTCCTTTCTCCTCAAAAGCTTTGTCAGTGATGGTAAAGGTCATCAGAGATGCTGGGCCAGAATATCTCCACACAAGTGATGTAAGCCTGCTGTGGCTCCCCAGCTTTAGTGCCTGGCTTTCCAAAACCGTCAGGCTTCTTCTGAGTTTCAGCGGGAGTTTGACATTCATGACAACCCTGCTGAGTGCCTATCTGCTTTTTTAAATGATGAGATGTTTTCGGAAGTCAATGTCCAGAATCACTCTGGATCAGCCAGTGTTGTGGCAGAGCCTGATTTCTGTCCTTTTTCCGTGCAGTTTAGGACCAAATCCTTTAGCATTTACTCAGGCAAAGTTTTTGCTGGCATCAAAAGAGCCTCTTACATCAGTCAGATGGTAATCTGGATGACCTCATAGATTTTTGTGTACCAGTCCTCTGAGATTTGCACCAAGAAGTCAAAGCAGTGACTTTTATAGGCAGCAGCATTCAGGCCAGACCTTGACTTACTTAAAGTCAAGCAGCTACACTGATTTCCTGGAGCTGGGGGAAGTGTGGCCCTGCGCCTGTTACCGAGCAGCTGAGAAGGGAATGCGACACGTGAAGTCCCGTTCTGATCTTATCAGCAAGGATGCACTTCTGGAGCAAACGCACTGACCTCAGTGGAGCTGCTCCAGCTTTCAGCCGCAGCCAGCGGTTACAGATGGTGACCCTGCACAGCCCGGGTAGCTCCAAAAGGAGAAAGGGCTCAGCACTTCTGCCAGTGGGAACCTCACTGAATTTGTACTGCTTTCCTCCAGACGAGGGTTTGCACCACAAATTGTATCTCTCTTGGATGGAGCAGATTTAGAGGCTGAAATCTCTCCTCCAGCTAGTTTTATCAGGCAGAGATTTATCTCTAACTGGGGTGTGGGACTCCGCAGTTCCTCAGGTATGTGACCCACAGCAGATTTGGGGAAGGAGCTCACATACGTCCACCACCTTCCTGTAGCAGCATAACTGAATAACTCAGCATATGCCCCCTCTGAACCCCACTTGCCTGTCGATCTAGCAGCAGATCTTCGCAGAAGCTCCGAAGCTCAGCCTTTCACGTGGGTTAACTTGCCCTTGGATGCAGAGCCGATGTTTTGCTGTGCTTTTCCTGCAGTGTCGGAGGCTGTGTCTGCCTATCTCAGTTTCTCAGGGGCTGAAGCTTTGGTTACACACAGGAAGTGGCTGTAATGTATAAGAATTTGAGTGTGGGAGGGTATTTCAGACCCAGTGGCCTTCGCTTTGGCTGTGGCAGAGGATACAATGCTCCTGCTTGTTTACTTTCTGCAGGCTCAGAAGAAGGCGACGGGCTGTCAGCAGTCCCGATCGGTTTCTGAAATTTGGGGTGGTGAATGAGTGTCCTTAGTCAGAGGGGAAATCCGGTTTCCCAGGTGCTGCGGTTGAGCATCTATGGGAAGGAGCAGCACAGCACCAGTTTGCAGTTCGCCCTCCCGAGTGTGCACTCAATGATTGCTCACTGAAGCTTGCCTCATTTCCTCCACTGTGCAAAAGAACCGGGGCCAAGGTGGCATTGCTAGCCAGCACAGCCACGTTGCTCCAGCTCTGCCCACCAGTAAAGGGCAGTCTGAGATGGGGAGGAGGGAAGAATTAGGTCTAGAAATCCAGAGGCAGGGGTGTCCTTCACTAGAAAAATGTTTATTACCAAAGTGATTTAAAGTTTCTGTGAGGGAGAGGATGGGTTCGTCAGCCGTTCGGTGCTTGAGTTGTGTTAGGTCACTGCAGATGTGCTGTTCACTCGCCCCGCTGGTGTGAGTCCCAGTGATGTACTCAAAACTGGCCACCTACCCCACCCACTCCCTCCAGGAGCACTGGGAAGGTGAATTCCCAGCTGGGAGTAAATCGGGAGTTCACCTGTCTAGCTGAAAGTTTAAACTCCCCTTGGTACTCTTTGTGATTCTTATTCCTTGCAGTACCTCAGGAAGGAACCTGTTAGTGAACAGATTCCCCCAGCCCCCCAAGTGTGTATATATGGGTACATACATTCAGCGCACACACCTGAGAGACCCTTCTTCTCTCCCGTTTGTCATTTCCGCGTTAGCACTTTGGTGTTGAGTTTGTCAGCGGTGCCTGTGATTTGTAGCCCTGTGACTCAGAGGACAGCCCAGCTACTGTCTGAAATGCTTGCCCTGAAAATCCCCTCGGTTACCTGCCGTGACTCATTGCCCACGTTACGTTTGGATAATCGGGCTCACAGGGCAGCGTTTCTGCTGCCAGCCTCCGAGTTCCTCCGAAGCGCTGAATGAGACCAGGAAAACACATTCTTTCCATTGTTTCTAAGTCTCTCCTGTTGCAAGTTGCTGTGTGTTTGATATCGGGGTGCGCAAGAATCTAAGCTATGCTTGTTTTTCTGTCTTTTTAACTCATTTACTGACTGGACAAGAATAAGGAAAAATTATTTGAATTAAGCCCGTTGGGCCAATTCGTCAGTACGGAAAAATCAATGCAGGTCTGTGGTTTCTGCAAAGCCACGGGCAAGATGAGCCGCTGTAAGGAGTGGCTGCCGAGATTTTCTTCCCGTGCTCAGAGAGATGACATGGATGCCGGGAGAAGACAGGAAATAATAGGGTCCTTCTCACAGGCTGTTAGTCAGCTGTCTGGCAAGTACTTTCTCAAAATAGAGATCTGAAATACTCTTTCTTCTGCAGTTTAAATCATACTTACGTTGCTTGGTAATTTGTTTAAAAGAAAGCTGTCAGAAGATCCCAGTAGAGAAAAGTCCTTGAATCCAGTAATCAACAAGAATGAAGCGTGTATACCTCACCTCTCGCACCGATAACCACAGCCCCGCGTTCCTGTTCAGGCCTGTTGGTCTGGCCAGTGTCAGGGGGCATCAGTGGGACCCTCTTTGTGCAGGGCCAACTCCTCCATCTGAACATCGCCTCTCGGACAGGGGCAACGGGAAAATGAAGCAGCAGCGCACGGCCCAGTTCCTAGCACTCCGCTCTGCGGTAGGCCCGTTGGCTGATTTTGTGTAAGTCACTTCACCTCCTGAGGCTGGAAAATTGATAAATACCCCTTTCTTGGATAAGACAGCCTGGGGGTCACCTAAGAAATGTGATAACACGAGGTGTGACATGCGAGACCAAGAATCATTCATTACAATGTTTGACTGTTCCAGAGTTCAACTAAGGAGTGCCTGTTGCTCACAGCTGCCGTCACCTCGGAGCGGTCCCTTCTGCAGCCTGGGGCAGAGGGCATTTCTTTCAAGAAAAGCCATCTTTGGTCTCCCGCAAACTCTGGCAAATTTTGCTGCAGCCCTCAATGCTTTCAAGCCTCCTCAGCCATCCACACCTTGTCCCTTGCAGCGTGGTGAACATTGCTGTGCCCTCGATCGTTCCCTTCCACAAACTCATCTTTCTGCACCGTTTTCCCCTGCCTGCTTTTTGGTGCCAGGGAGAGAAAAGGAGGAAGGGAGACAGGCTGCTTCCTGCATCTGGAGTTGGGAAGAATGGTAGAAAAAAATCTGTATGTACATCGACGTATGTGGTTGTCATCTCTGCTTTTTCACAGGCTTTTCTTTCCAGTGGTGTGGTGGGGAGATTCTCCTGTAGGGCTGGCGATGGTAATGGTAGGAAATCTGAGCAGAAGCCTCTGATTCTCTGCGTTCTGGCCCCAGAGAGCCCTTAGCGAGCTTGATACCTGTCTCCCGGTTCTGACGTGGCACTCAGGGCCTGGTGTGACGCAACCCAGACGTCCCAAGTGATGCTTGTCAAAGGGAAAAAACAAATAGTGTCTGATATGTCAACTGGAAACAACACACAGGCATGACATCTGCCTGCGCTACTGGGAAGGGGGCCAGACTGGTCTGAGGTAGAGCCATGAACTCGGCTGGGGTATTTTTCTCAAGGTTTTGGTTTGGTTTTGTTGTTTTTTTTTGTTTAAGACTGAGACTGCTAAAAACTGTGAGATATTCTGAAGGGATTCTCTGGGCATTAAGAGGAGTAGGGGGTGCAACTCTCCTTTATTGGTGAGAAGACACTCTTGTCCAAGAGCCATGACATGAAATATCATTTCATAAACTTCAGATCTTTCTAACGAGTTCTCTTTCTTTTTAGTCCAAATTGTGAAGGGACAGAGCTCACTGCAGATCTCTTCTGCCCCAGAATTTACCAGGAG
This sequence comes from Tetrax tetrax, assembly GCA_009806455.1. NCBI lineage: Eukaryota > Metazoa > Chordata > Aves > Otidiformes > Otididae > Tetrax > Tetrax tetrax. Next base: position 227,085 of record WHYT01017044.1, read on the forward strand.
GGCTCTGTGAGTCTAAAAAGACAGACTCAGTGAAAGACACATCAAGCTGACGTCATTATGGTCCGACTTCTTTCTAATTGGCCTCGTCTGTTATGCTTATTTTTAGAACCATGACTGAACCTTAATTAAGAGCGACATTGCTTTGAGTAGATTGCGGCCTCGCTCTGTCAAAATCCTAATAGGCTTCGGGGTGCTTTAGTTTTTCCTTCATCTCCTGCTTAACAGCTAGGCCTAGGGACTGCGGCGGCGCGTTGGGCGTCTGTACAACGTATCCTTGTTATGCTGGCGCTCCTTTCAGAGCGCAGACGGGTCCACAGCGGTGAAAACGCAGGCTGTTGTTTGCGCTTTGTGTTTATGCAGGTACACAGTCCCCCTGGGAGCGTGCACACAAATCGCTATGACCGGAGCCTCTCCGTACGGAAAGAGCCTACTGCACTGTACAGCGGGGTGCAGCTCAGGGCATACACCTCTGCCACAGGTTTTTTGTTAGTTTAGAAATATCTCTAGCTTGACATCTTAGAGAATAACATGGTAAGGGTGGGCAGCTGCCTTCCTGGCCTTTTTTCTTGTGACTTAGCACCTGGGATTGCATCTGAGAGGCAAGCTTTGCGCTTGCATCCAAATCTTTCTTCTCTTCTACAGGAGGAGGGTCTCTGCTGCGGGGCCCCCGTCCCTTTCCACCTCCCTAGATGACCAGGCTGTGGCTGTCCCTTCCAGCTTCAGCAGCCTCCCACACAGCCACCTGGCCCGTACGGCTGCTGGGGGAGCGCACATCCCCAGGGACTGTGGTTGTCTGATAGCACAGAGCGACCCTCTTGGCCTCAGGTCTCTTCTCTGTTTTTTCCCCTCTTTCTTGGGCACGTTAACACCAGCAGCTGGTCAAAACCAGGTTTAGGAAAAGGGAAACTTTTTCTAGGCAAATGTAGAAAAAATGAGAATGGCAATTTGAAGAAGCTAGGTTGTTTGCTTTGTTAAAGATGGGCCTTTTTACTCAAAAATACCCGAGCGCTCTTGGAGGACACTCCGTTGCGAAGCGCGCAGGTTGTGCCTGTACTCTGGCATCAGTAAGGAACAGGATGTAAAGAACAGAAAAGAGACTGGATACTGGATTCTTCTGGATGGTTTTAGTTTGTAACCTGGGGAAAAAGATAAATGAACCTTTCAGTTATACTGTGAAGAAAGCTTCAGACGGCCGTTCTTTAGATGCTGATTCATTTGTAGAGTTAGCGCCAAGGTATCCTTGTAAAGTTCCATTACTGTTTTGCATACAAAGCATAAAAATAATCTACAGAGGTTACAGAGGAAAACACGTTCAGCTCTTCCTAATAAGAGAGAAGAGCTACAGAGCTATTAATGGTAAAAGGCCTCAGAAATGTCAGAACGGTCCAGCCCAGACTGCATCCAGCCTTTGCCAGACTGCGTTACGGGAGACTGCTAATGTGCCGGTCGCGTTTCTGTCTGAAAATGCTGTGACTAGGATAGCAACAAGGAGTGCCCAGATAACAGCAGCTGGACAAGATTAAAGACTTTTCTTTTCCCTTTGGTTTTCCAGTTTGCAGTGTGAATTTGGCAGTATCTGGTATGTAATCAGTGTTACAGCTGCCGTGGAGCCTAGTTAGATGCCAGCATTGCATCAAGGGCCACTGACTTCTCCGGGTTTCTTCGCTCCAAGGCATTTGTTGTGATGCCAGCCTGACCTGGATGCCCAAGTTATCTGATCACTGGAGGTGTCCATGAGGAACCGGGAGTCTCTTTTCCAGCCTTGGCATTGACAACAGAGGGATCACTTTCTCCCTTATCTGAAGTGGAGAATTTTTCAGTAATAAGATTGTCCAGACACTTTCTCAAGCATGGTACAGGTGCAACTCTTAAGGAACTAGTATAAAGGATGGGGGGATGCGATTGTCTTGTTATTGCTGGTTTTTCTACAGTCCTGCATTTTGAAATCCCACAGCCTCCTGGAACAAAGTGTCAGCTGTTGCTCCTGATTTTGTTCAAGGCAGTTGAGCTAGACCAAACTTATACCGGTTAAAAGACCTAATGATTTATTTGTCTTCACTCAAGTCAGGAATTAGCTGCTGCATTTGCGAGTTTTATCACTCGGCCAGTTCGCCTGGGATGAATCAGGATCTGACGTCGTGGGCTTTACAAAAACAGTTCTGCCCCACTTGCCAAAAAGAGTTTAATCTTGCACTGGTTTTTATAGCTTCCTGAAAGTTGTGCTCTGCGGTAAAGCAAGTGTAACCAAGAGCTGTGGCAAAATTGTCAGATGAGCCATGTTCTGCTCCCCCTCCACCTGTAATGGGAGATAGCTGTTCTGTAGACACTGTGGTGCTGGCTGTCGTATTACACTCCAGTTCCAGTCCTTTTCCCTAATTAGGCAATAATAATTACAGACGAAGCTTAGGGAAGTAAGGTGAAGCGAGGCGCTATTTTCAGGTGTTACCGAAGTTGGGAAGCTCTTGGTGTTCCCTGAACACCCACACAGAGGCACTGGCAGCATCGGCTGTGCCTTTCTTTTACAACCTCCGAGCTCCGTCTCAAGGGGAGTCTTTCGGTTGACTCCGCGGGAACTGGATCAGGCCCTCTGTCCTCCGCACGCGTGTGCGCAGAGACCCTCCGTGCTGCCGTCCTGCCGCCTCCTCGGACATCACCTGCGAGAGTCTGCAACACGAGCTGGAGCTCATGTGTTCCGCAGCACTTCCTCTCTTGGCTTAAGCTCGGCTAAGATTCGGTTACCCTTAATCCACATTGCCAGGATCGGGTGGGTGTGGAAACAATGCAAGGTTATCCCGCGCTGAGCTGGTACGGCATGTCTTCTGACTTAAATTCACAGCTTCGCTGGCCACGTGTTACGTTATTACAAGGATATCCACCAGAAAGGTTTAAAATACCTGTGGCTCAGAAGATTGGCCGCACAGCTCCCTTGCAGCTTTTTACTGATAACTTGCTTTGCTTGTGATCATTCACTGTGCTTTCCCAAACAAAAAAAAATAACGCAGCGGGCTCATACTGCTTGAAAATATAAAGAGAGTCTTCAAACCTCTGCGATAGAAAAGGCAAGAATGTGGGTTCTTAAGTTTTGTCAGCTTCCCATCCAGAGTGTTCAGCTTCCTCATTTCTCTGGGCAAGAAGCTTAACAAAAGAGCTCTCTCTTAAACACACCTACGCATGTCATGGTAGAACAGCGCTTGGTTCAGCTTTCCTTAAGACAAGCCCGTCACAACAAATGTTAAAAGGAATATAACATCCCCTTTTCTTTCTTCTTGTAGCTGATGATGAGAGAATGACCTGTGCTTTTGAAATCTGTAGGGAAAACCTCCTGGTGAGATGGTTCTGCCTCTCACTTTCTGCCAGTGCTGTTCCATGTCCTAGAACAGCAGCCGGTGTCAATCTGCCTTTGTGCTGGTAAAGGATCTGACCCTAACAATCATTTTTTACTTTGTACATTTTCCTGTATTGTTCCTTTTCACAATCTTAGGCAGTACTGGAAGAGTGCTCTTTTGGCATCTGGTTTACATCTGCAGAGGGCATTTTAATCTGTTTACTGACTTATTCAGGACGTGCTGTCCTGTGACTTTTCAGTGAGACAAACACTTTAAAGATGCGTCATATCCTCCTCTTGCATTTGTGCTTTGTAGGTAGTCAAGGTTGTCCTGTGGGCTGTCACATTTGGGACTTCAGGGGTACACAGGTCCAGCGCTCGTCCTTCTCACAGGAGGAGTTAGAAGCTGCAGAGACGAGCGCTAGAGCAGGGCCAGCTGGCTGGCTGCAGGGCTCTGCGGGACGCGAAGGATGCACATTGCTGGCACTTGGTTGTCACATCTCTTCCTGCTTTTTTGTCAACACTGAGGAGATCAAAACAGCGTTGTGCGGGCGTCCACCCCCTCAGAGTATTTGATTCTTTAGATGACTTTGCCAGCTGTCACTTTAAAAAGAAGGGAACCTTTTGAGAAAAGCGCTCTTTCAGCATCCCTAAGGGTCACATGCGGCCGCCCTGCTCGATGCATCATGTGGGAGTCCACACGCAGCCAGGTCTGTAAACTGATCCCTGTGAATGGGCCCCCAGGCTTGTCCAGGGGAGCAAGGCTTCTGGCTGGGAGGTAGAGGGGAAGACCCCTCACGTTCAGTGATAACCCCCTTGTCTGCCCGTGCCTGTTGCCTTGCAGCTACGAGGGGGAGCGTGTTGTGTGAGTGTCACAAACGGTGCCTGGTTACTGCCTGATTCGCTTGGAGGAGAGAAGAACGTAACAGTGAAACAGAAGTGAGCAGGAGCAATTGTAAATGTGGCTGTTGGTGTTATTTCGCGTTCATTTTCCTGGGAAGAGCTGCCCTGTTGCTGATGTGCAAAATCCTTCTGCTTTTCCCTAGGCGGAGTGAAACTCCAGGCCGACCTCACTCCTGGCATTCAATCAAACTTGCGGAGCACCAACCCGATCCCAGCATGATGCAAATATCTCAGGGTACGCTGGGCACCCCTTGGCATCAGTCCTACCACTCCAGGTAAGCGCTGCACAGCTGTGGTCCGGTGCTGCGTAGGCAGAGGTGTAAAGCAGTGTGCATTTTTCATTTAGTATCCTTTGCCCTGTTTTCACCTCTCTCCCACGGGTGTAGAAATCAGGCTCCCAAGCTAGCCTGCCTCTAAACTACTCCCCTAGTCCTACCTCCTTCTTCTTTCCTGTGTCCTGTTGGCTTCAGGGAGGCTCTGCCTCATGCACAAGGATGTGTCTTGATGGTAAACTACAAGATCAGGGCCTAAATCTAGAGCACAGGAGTGAAGGAAGGGGACAAAAGATGTGGTGGAAAAATGTTTCCAGTTGCCTCCATACAGCTGGACAGGTTTACAAACAGCCAGGGTGAGGATTAGACTTAGGAGGGCTTCAGTTCCTCTTTGGTTACCCATATAAAGTGGCTGTGTTTTCCTCCTTTAAGTGTTCTCTGAGGTGGTTAACAGGTGGAAACTAATTGCTTTAAAAATCCCTCTTCCCGCCAAGATGGGAGCCTGCTGTCAGGATGTCAGTGCCGCTTTCCGTGGATCCAGATGCAGGAGTTGGAGTCCTGCTCTGCATCCTGGGGACTGTCCCCATGTAGAAACACAGGATGGCTGTTTCCCCAGCAAAGGAAAAGAGATCCAAAGTGAAAATTAGCCTATTAAAAAAAAAAAAGGAAAAAAAGGGTGTAGGTAGCAGGAAAACTGTGCCTGTCAGCATTTCTGAGCTGCTGTCAGGAGCAGCCGATGGTAGCGCATCGCCGACGATACGCCCAGGGTGAGAAGTTCAGCGAGGGATTTCCTGGGTTTGGCAATGGCTTTCTGCAGGGGTCAGCTTTATCCGGGCCGTACGTGCACGGCTCTTTCTGTAAGAAGTTGGTGCAGTGGTTTATCAGTCCCCTTGGCAGAGGGGCGGAAAAAGAAAACAGAGCATTAAAAAGAGCGAGGGGATGGTTGCGGAAGACATGTTATGTTCATCTCTGGCCTTCAGCGTAGGTCATGCTGTAGCGAGTTTGTTTCCCACCGAGGGCCGTTCCTTCCCAGGCACAGCTCCTGGCAGAGCCGTGGCAGCGCAGCTCTGTCTCCTGGGCGCTTGAAGAGGAGCACGGGGAACATCTAGTGGCCACCTGGCCAGGGCTGCGCTGGCATTGCCAGGGAGATACTTTAAACTAAAAGAGTGGTGCATTTAAACGAGTAAAGTAGCTTTTATCATGTCAAGGAGGGGGTTGTTACTGAACACACTTGCTACCTCCTTGCTTCCCAGGGCTGCTGTGCATCCCCGGCTCCCCTGCTGCGTGGAACTGGTTTGGTTTTGTTATCCCAGTGGAGCAAAGCACGCAGAAATGGAGCTCGCCTTTCCCTGGGCCAGCTGAGGCTGCAGCTTGCACCCTGGCAAACCCGGGCTCCTCTCGGTTTGTGCTTCCAGCTGTGAGCCTTGCCGTGCGGCTCTTCGCCTGGGGCCGCGGGCTTTCCTTTCCTGGCGCTTTCCTGCGGCTCTGCCAGCACAGCGCGTGTAGCTGCACAGGGAACTAAGGGAGGGGAGCTGGGAACAGAGGGAAGAAAAGGGAAATCCTCAAGCTGCGCTCCCCAGTCCTCAGTGTGTTTGTTGGAATCTGGAGGGGAGATTAGCCAGGAGAAACTCCACGTGAATTTGCGATATTCCCGTGTGAGGTGTGAAAAGAACTGTGGCTGGCACAACAAGCTCCCTTCCCAGTAACAGAAAGACCTCTGGCTATCCTTTTTGAGCACATCTGGTGGCCACGAGCCCTCTTTTGACACACGTGTATCTCTGAGCAGGTGCCAAGGTGTACCTGCACCTGCTGAGCTACGTGAGGAGGCGGCTGTGGAGACTTCCCAGGCCGGTCTCAAACTCTTTCTGTTGTTGCACCCCCACTTGCCTCCACGCACAAACACATGCATCTCTTCTCTGTCTTGTCAGTTTAGTTTTCTTGCAGCAAACAAACTATCCTTGGGACAGCTGAATTTCCAGGAAGCCTGCCAGGGCATAGCCTTCATCTCCATAAAAAGAAATGAAATGGGAAAAAAATAAAGAGATTAGATTCCCCCCAGAACGCCTCTCGTGCTCCTCTCCTCCTCCTTGATGGCGTCGGTGCTCATTCAGCTTTCCAAGTGCTTTGGATAGGTTGGATGGGTGGGGCTGATCCTCCCTGGCTCCAGCGATGCGCTGTCTCTCTGTCTGCATTTCCCTCCCACCCCTCTGTGGTAAATAAGTGATGTGTTGCAATGTCAAGCAGTTCCTCTTTGTGAACTGTGATGACTGCGAACGGGGGATGGAGTAAGGCCCAAATATGGGTTTTCATCTGCACTTCTCAAAACTAAACATCTTACTTCTGAGCTCACTTATAAGTTGTTGTGCCTCTCCTCTGCTGACAGTGGGTTTTTACTCTTCTCTCGCTCTTCCCCAGCTCCTCAGCCGGCGATCTCTCTGGCTATGAGCATGGCTATCTGAGGAGAAGTCCTGACCAGTACAGTTCCCGGGGCAGCATGGAGAGCTTGGACCACTCCTCCCCTGGCTACCACCCTTGTCACCTGTCCCCGGCCAAATCCACCAACAGCATCGACCAGCTCTCCCACCTCCACAGCAAGAGAGACTCTGCCTACAGCTCCTTCTCCACCAACTCCAGCATCCCCGAGTATCCCACCGCTCCGTTCAGCAAGGAGCACTCCTGCTCCACGGACACCGTGCACTCCCGAGGCGGCCTGCAGGAGGGGATGAGGCAAGCCGACATCAGGTACGTCAGGACAGTCTACGACGCCCAGCGAGGGATCTCCAAGGAGTACGAGGTGAAGTCCTCTGCCTTGCTTCCGAGCTGCGAGGCCCGGGCCTCACTGGATGGCCGCGGCCACGGCAGGCTCCACGGCTTCAGCCAGCACAACGCAGCTCCCTCCTGGGCGCAGCTAGGCCAGGGCTCCTTGGACAGCAAGAGCCAGCCCCACAAGGGACCTCCCTTGCCTCCCACTCGCAGCGACAGCTACGCAGCCATCAGGCATCACGAGAGGTCCAGCTCGTGCACTGGCCTTGATCTGAGCAAGCCTGGTCGAACCCAGCCGAAAGGGGCCTGGCCTCCCTTTGTCAGCACCCTATCCCAGGGACCGCTGGTGAAGACCCCCTTTGGAGAAGGGCATCTGCACACTGTGGTGGAGAAGAGCCCAGAGAGCAGCCCCACCGTGAAGCCCAAGCAGAGCTACTCCCAGCCAGCCCAGCCGGGGCAGCCCCTGCTGCCTACTGGTGTCTACCCAGTACCTTCCCCAGAGCCGCACTACGCCCAGGTGCCCCAGCCTTCTGCGAGCAATAACGGGACGCTTTATCCAGCTCTGGCCAAAGAAAGTGGCTACTCTCCGCCTCTTCCAGTCTCTTACGACAAGGCCGTGGCCGGCAGCGCCCTGGGCTTTGATGAGAATGGAAACCAAAGCACTACAAACAGATCAACCGTCTTCTACCAGCCCCCAGCGGCTGAGAGAAAGCACGATGCTGCAGCAAAACTTCTCCAGCAAAAACCTCCCAGCACGGCAGCCCCCGAAATCTGCCTGACCGCGCTGAGAAAGGAGGAGTTGTTACCGCCTTACAAGGTAGCACACAGCAACCGAGACACCGCGAGCACCGCACCGGCCTCCAAACACAGTTTTCAGGCTCCGCAGCCCCAGCCGAGGGATGCCGGTGAGAGGAAAACCCATTACCAGCCCAAAGAGGACTGGACGGCTGAATCCCAGGAGGACAAAAATGGCAACGCACACATAAACGAGAGAGACGCTGCCGCTCACCACCCGTGGGGTCACAGCAAGGCCAAGCAGTATGACTTCTCCTCCTTGCAGAACATCCCAGAGAGCTCCGGGAGGCAAAGCAGCGCCGAGCTAAAAGAGATGCAACCGGGAGAGGGTTATTCCAACCCCAAACTGTCCTTCTTGAACAGCAGCAGCAGAGAGGAGAAGGATCACAGGGGACAAGGCCACAAACAGTGGAGTGACGTGGACCCGCCGGCCTTTGCGAGGCAGGAGGAGGAGGGCACAAGCGTGACTCCCTTTCATGCTGCCGAGCCAAAGTGCGAAGAGCACCCTTCTCCACAGCACCCAAAGACCTCTGATTTCGGGAGGAGCCGCCTCAGCTCTAGCAGCACCCAAAGCTTTCCCTACGGCAAACCGGACGCTGGCAAGCCCCGCTGCTCGGTGCTGGAGAAGGTCAGCAAGTTTGAGCAGCGAGAGCAAAGCGCTCCCCGGCCCCAGAGCGCTGGCGTTCCCAGCTTCGGCCAGCACTACGGGCCGAGCAGGACGAGCCAGCCCTCCAGCGCGAGGTGCTCTCTGAACAGCCTGGAGGACGTGAGGAGCAAGCTGCGCGAGCCCGGCCAGCTGCCCAGTGAGCTGGGCAGGGTCTCCAGCCCCTCCGTCAGGAACGGGAAGCTGGAAGAGGCTGACTGGCGCCCCGTAGAGCTGCAGATGGCAGCTTCAGTGAAGCAGGCAAGACCCAGTGAATACTACAGCCCGTGTCCTGAAAATGAGGTGCAAATAAGGACGGCTCAGCTTCCGAGGAGTAAAAGCACGTTCCAGCTGGGAGGTGAGCCAGAGAAGGAGATCCTCTGGAAGGATAATGTCCAGGATGCCCACGGGTCGCAGCTGGACACCCCATTTAACAGGGCCTACAGGAACAGCATTAAAGATGCTCAGTCCAGGGTGCTGAGGGCCACTTCCTTCCGTCGCATCAGCCCCCCGTTCGGGAGCACACCCAAGAGGACAACCCAGAGGCCTGCCTCAGCCCACGTGGGTCTGAGGAGCACGGCGGCATCTCCCCACACCCCGAAGGAGAGGCACAGCGTCACGCCGACAGAAGGCAGCCTCTCTGCTCTGGACTACACCAAGACACAGCACGTGTTGCGCATCGGGGGCCGAAAGCGGCTGACGGCAGAGCAGAAGAAGCGGTCTTACTCAGAGCCAGAGAAGATGAACGAGGTGGGCATCTCTGATGGGGAGCCGTCGCCTTTCTCCTTCCAGAAGAAAAGCCTCCATTTTGTCTTCCCGGAGAACACGGTGGCTGACCGGCGTAAGATCTTCGAAAGGGACAGCAAAGGTTCTTCCACAGCCAGCCTCTCCAAGCCGGAGCTGAAGCAACTCCAGCAGAACGCCCTCGCTGAGTACATCGAGCGCAAAACAGGGAGACGGCCGTCCTCGCAAGATGTCGGACTGCTGAGGGAGCGCTCCCACAGCTCCTTCCTGCAGGCAGGTGGCCCAGAGAGCCAGAGCCTTTCCTCCGCCTCCAGCATGAATTCCCTCCAGGACCAGAACCTCTACCGCCGGAGAGAGTCGGTAGAGCGGATATCCAGGACGGGGCGGATATCTTCTACCCTTCCTCCAGGGCTGATGGGCTGCTTCGACGTGAGCGGAGATGAGAAGAAAGGGCGCCAGGACAGCTTGGTCACGAGCCGACCGAAAACAGAGAGGTGCCGGGATTACAGAGCCAAAACGGAGCTCACCAAAGGCACGCAGACAGACCCTCTGGGCACGCAGAGCCGGCCGTGCTACGGGAAGCAGGAGCAGGTCTTTGAAACACCATCCTCTGCCAGGAAATCTGGGAAATCCGTGTCTGTGGAAGACTTGCTCGATAGGAATGACAATCAGAAAGTCCCTGTGCACGTACGTTCCAGATCGTCTCCCACGGCGGATAAGAAACACCAGGTATGTGGAAACCGGCTCGCGCGTGCAGGCAAGCGGGGCTCTCTGAACCGGGGCAAGAGGGGGACAAACAATACTCAGTCGTGGCAATTACTGCGTTCGTTAGAGAGAGGTGAAATGCCTGTTGAGATAGAGACCCTTTATTGTGTTTACAGTACCAGGATGCTGCTTTAAATGCTTGCCGGTGGGATACCGCTTCTGTCAGCTTTCTTACTGCTGGAGCTATTTCAGGGATTTCAGGGATGCTGGGATTTCAGTGCTGGTAGCATGCACGTGTGCTGGCTGCTCCTGACATCCTATCTGAGGTGTCCCGTTCCTACCAGCCAGCAGCACCGGAGAAGCACCGATCGCCTTTCTGGTGGGGTCTGCGGTTAACGTGGTGATCCGCTGCTGCTGCTGTTCTGCCTTACCCCACTTCCCCAGTGCGAAGTAGAGAAGATTAAAGGCTGCTTGAAATTGCCCTGGCTCCCACAGTGCCTGACAGTGCTGGGAAACGCTGGGCGGAGGCACTGCCAAGTAACCGCTGTGTTTTTGCCTCCGGCCCTGGAGGGAAACATTGCAGAGAAAACTTAGCAGAGACCCTGGCCGCTCTTTCCATGTCCCCTGCTTGGCGGTTGGGAACATGGCACTGATGTCACAAATGGGGAATTCGACTGACTCTGATGATGGTAAATAGTAGAAACAGGCTAACTTCTTAAAGAACAACTGGCTGAAATCTGGTCAGGCAGATTAAAGTAACTGCAACTGGTCAAGCCGTACGGATTTACAGCAGCGGTGGATCTGCTGCCCCATCCCCGTTTCCACGCCAGGCTCCATTCATCACAAGGAGAGGCAGGAAACAACCAAAATGTGTGGACAGGCTCCTCACTCGACATACTCCGAGTGTTCGGGCAGTCTTGCATATTTACAGGGAAGCTGAGATCCAGGACACCTCCTCCTTCTCTTGCACCTGCTACTGGCCCAGAACAGATGATCTAGGTGCAACGAAGTGGTCCTGAGGCAAGGAACGCCAAGGAGGCTCAGACACAGGCCAAACCAGGGTGTGGGGGAAGGAGCCGTCCTCTCAGACGCATCGTGTCCTTCATGCGAAATGTCCTCCCTCACCAGGCCTCAGATCCCACACTACGTTTTTAAATAGAGAGAATTAAAACAGCAGCTTGCGAATATCAAGTGACGGGAATGCATGTCCATAAGCACTGCTGTCTCATCCCATCGGCAGGATTTTTCCACGCCAGCCAGGCAGCAGGCTCATCTGTGCAGTTCTGTCACACTTGCCGAACGTGAAGTCTTGCGTTCAGAAAGAGGACAGTCTTTAAGAAACTTAGCGTGAACAGCAAGCTGCGGCTCTTTCTCTGCCTCAGAATGGCAACAAAAACAGGCATCAGAAAGAGAAAAATCACCAAAACGTACTTTTATACGACAGGCTGGACGATCAGCAGCCCTGGTTCATTTTTACCCCGCCCCTTCTCTTGGGCAGGGGACATACAGCATAGTTCTTAAGTTCTTTATTTCCCCCTTCTTGGCTCATTTTTGATCTTGCGTGTGTTCAGCAGCCAAAGCAGAGTTTCTGCCTGCCGAAGCTGACTCGAGGAAGACGGTGAGCAGCAGCGCAGAGCCGCTCACGGGGTCTTAGTTCAAGTGTGGAAGAGGGGAGAGCCCCTACTGCTGTTTTCTGAGTGATTTAGCTGTGTCCGGTGCTGGACTGAGGATTTAGTCCCATAGGCAGCGAGGCACTTGTGAAAATCCTGTTCTTAAATCCCAATTCAAGAAAGCTGTTTGACTTCCAATATATACACCGATCTGTAAGTGTCTGTCTGAAAGGGAAGTGTATGTTTAAGTGTTCTCTTAATTGGGACTGTTTCTGATCTGCCTCCAATACAAAACCGCAGCTATAAAAGCAGGGGACAAAGCCAAAGCAATGGGATGATTTTTTTTTTTTAATTCGTTTGGCCTTTTCAGAGTTTTTGTAGGAAATGTTTATTTCCAGCCTAGCAGTGGATTTCTCTGCCTCACTGTGTATTTTTCAGGGCCTTGTGTACAGTGCCTGATGTTCCTTTCAGGCTGCATATAAATCACATTGCGATGTCACTGCAGGAATTTGTTTAAAGATATAAGGCAATTGATAGCCATGTGGAATTCTGAGCTCTCAGGCTTCAGAACGCATTCTTAGCCTGCCTTCCTTTCTGCTTTTTCAGTCTGTCTCAGCCTGCACATCTGAGCTCCTGGACTCCTAAATCAAGATCTGCACTTACCCCTCCTCTGCAGCAACACTGACCAAAAAAGCAAATTACTGAGGGTGTGGGGAAGGGGGGCACTGAAATTCTCTCTGCTGGAAAGATCGTAGGGAGAAAATACTAACCTCTTCAAAAGAAGGCTTGGCGTTTGCTTTCATGTCTCGTAATAGTCTGGTGTCCTGTGGTGGGAGCTCTAGGGCAGAGGGAGTCAGATGCACAAAGGTATTTCAGCTGCAAAATTTCTCCGTTTTGAGATGACATAAACACCCAGAGAGGAGGTAGTTCCTGCGCTTCGGCTTTCAGAAGAACCAAGTGCCGCACTTTGTGATGTTTTTCAGCACCTCTGGCCGTGGCTGGAGTGTCCAACCTTTGTGGCATCTGCAGCGTTTCTCTTTTGGCACTGGGCTTGGGCACAGGTTGTTCACCAGTTAGCTTCCCCAGTTGAGGCTGCTTCAGCGGTGTCTCGGTTTCTTGCTTGCATGTAAAACAGAGGTGAATGCCCAGGTCCTGCTGATACCGTTGAGCATGTTCTTAGAAGAGGCAAGGCCTTGCTCAGAGGTTTTAAAAAAGCATTGCTCTGAATAAGTCTGCCCGTTGGTCCACAGTCCATCCAGAAAAAGGCAGACAGGTCCTCTGAGCAGGAGGGGGGTGCTGGAGAGCGGTACGCCACGCTAGAGTTTTCCTCCCATTTACACGGCACGTGCTGTGCTCTCTTCTTACTAGGGACCATCAGCGTTTTGTTATTTTGTTATTTTATTTTGCTTTCTGCTTGCTGCTAATCCTGTCTTTGCACTCCAGGAGCTGCTGAGAAGAGAAAGCAGTGAATTGGGCCCCGTGGTGAGAGATCCTGTCTATGTGGTCAGCGCAGGAGCCAGGTAGGTGCATGTTAATGTCCCCGTTGTCACTGCAGGGTCAGCTCTTGCTGTCCTGCTGCCAGCAGCGGCTGTCACGTGTTGCCTGTGTAAACAGATGGATTGTGACAAACCAGAGAAAACATCTGCACGGACAAGGTTCTGGGTGTGCTGTGCCCAGCAGAGTTAGGAGGAGTAAGTTGCTGTGAGCTCTTTTCTTCCCCTATAGACATTAATTCACTAGCAAGTCCTCCTGGTGTTGTCTTGGAGCATGTTTCTGCAGTAAATTCCCAGTTACGTAACTTCCAAAACGTGTTTGGTCTGCTGTGGGAACTCACCTCCAGGGGCTGTCATAACTGAAGGACTCTAAAGGAGAACGCACCTTGATGTCCCACTCTGCCTGGTTTTCTCCAGTCCAGGGCGCTGCCGCCCCAAAAGCAAGCGAGCGTTTGTGTGGACTGAGAGGAGATTTCATTTATCTTGCCGAACTGGGAGCTTGGGTTAGGCTGCTGTCTTTGTGCAGGCAGGATATTTTGCTCAGCAACAGAGGAGAGAAAAATGTTTTTAAAAATAGAAAAGTGTAATCACAAAACTCATAATATTAGGACTTACGCAACTATCCACTTAGCAGTGGATTGTGTTGAAGTTGACTAGAACTGAAGTTGATCTTGCTGTATTTACATTTAAATAATAAATAGATGCTTGCTCTGAGCCCTGAGTGCCCAAAAAGCTAACTCATATGACAGTAAAAACCACCAAGAGGGACTAGAAGAATTATTCACAAAGGAGCTCTCTTTCTCACAAACACACCGTAACGCCAGCCCACTCTGTCGTCACAGCGGGAGCCAACGCTGCTGTCTCCAGAGGTTTCCCCGTGCAGCTCCGTGTCAGGGAGCGACAGCTGGAAGTAGCGGAAGGCTCCTCGTCTAGCTGGATCTTACCTCTGACTGGCTGGCCAGTTTCCCCCTAAGAAGACATAAGTGTTGTTTTAGAGGGCCTCAGTCTGCCTCCGGGCACAGCCTTTTATGATTATTTAAAACACACTCGTTTACTTTGATTTGGAATAACTCTTTCCATTTTTTTTCCTAAGAGAACAATACAGCTGTTTTAGTTCATCCTGCCTCCCTGTTTCTTCCAGAGATGGCATTTCATCATTCTTCTCAATAACTACTTGCTGCTTCCTTTTTTTTTTTTCCCCCAACCTCTTTTCCAAGTAACGGAATTGAACACCCAGACTGAAAGCAAGTTTATTGGGGCACGAAATGTAGGTTTCTCATTTTCATGCTTCACTGCACAAAGATTATTGCTATTAACTTAACAGTTTTATGATGTTTCTGCTGTGTAGGCATCCTGCATGCTCTGCCAGCACGTTTCTTCTGGGAGATGTGAGGTTGCTTCCCCTTCTTGATCAGAATTGGATTTCCCAAAAGATAGAATGAAAGGATGGGAGAAGACAGGAAAAGGCTCTTGGCTTTCAGGACACAGAGTGCCACTACACGGGCTGCAAGCCACCCCCTACGAGCCTCAGCTGCTGAGTGATTTTTCTTATGTTACTGCACCTAACGTGACCTGAGAGAGAATGGGAATGAGTTTTGGAAGGCAGAGGCCTCTGATCGTGCACTGCTGAAGCCGCTAGAAGTTTTACATTCACCTCTCCGTGAGAATGAGATGTGAATCCTCCGCAGACGGAAAGGGACAGACAGGCCAGGACCTTACCCGTGTGTCGGTGATTCACAGAGGGAGTTCCGCTGTTAGGATACTGTTCAGTGTTCCCCTGCCCCGGTGTGCGTGAGTGTTTCACAGTCTGGTTCATGCGGGATGATTGTAGCGTCTGCAATCATCCCATAGAGACGCAGTCTTTGTCCTGCGACTGTCAGCCCAAAGTCGCTGGTTTCCCAGTTGGTCTTCTCACGTCTCACCGCCACCATCCTGTCGCTGTCTGCAGCGTCCTCCGTGCACGGGCCCTTCAGGGAAGGCGATCGCAGGCAGTAGGAATTACGCTTCTGGCTTCCCTTGGGACACAGCTGCTTAATGTGCTGGAGATGGGACCATGCTACCACCTCTCCTGCTCAAGGAGGAAAGCTGTCACGTGGTGAAGTTACGGAAACCCTGGTCAGCAACCACTTGGTCCGCTCACACGTGCTGCGTGACTTAGGCTCCATGCTCTTCCGCTCCTCCCCAGGTGTCGTACAAGCGCTGTCTCGTCAGCACTGCTGGGAACAGTTACTGCTCCACCCCTTTTAGAATCCACAATCGCTCCCACAGTAGGAGAGATCTTTCAATTAGAGAATTACCATCTGGTGTTTCTGACAAACACCGAGCATCTGAAAAGAATACACATTGCTACTGTCCAGGAACCACAGACAATACCAAGAGCAGTCTGTCTGGGAAGCTTCCCCACCCCCAGGCAAAGGCTGCCAAATTCTATTCTGGGTTACACCAGAATAAAGCCGGAACGACCCGTGTCTCTGACAGAGCTCTTCTTAATTTGTACCAGGACGTGTGAGAGCAAATTTGGGGCCAAAACATCACAGATTGGCAGTGTTGGATTATTTGAACAATGCATCTCAAGAACAGAAACTGGATTGGCAGCAGAGCTTTATTGTATTTTATTGTTTTATGGTACAGCCTCATGTTTTTAAGCCATCTTCTCTTGCATCTGCTAGCGCTATTATTACTGCTCATTTTGTTTTCCAGCTAAATTGCTCTATGGGCAAGTAGGCTTGGCGATGTGTTCTGAGCAGGATCCTCACTCCAAAGGCCAGACACTGTTTCTCAGGCTCACATGAGAACATCTTAAAAGACCTAGAAAGAATAATTTAATCCGCTGGTTTTGCAGCCTTTACATCCATTTGCAGTTGAAGTGTATCGGCGTTGGTTTTTGTAACACTGTCCTGTCTGAGCAGAGCTATTTTTTCTAACAGGATTCCAAGGTTGTAAGAGGTTTTCTTTTTTCTTTTTCTATGCAGTCAAAACAGTGCATGTTTTGGCCTCACTTTGTTCTTGGAGACAGTTGAATCGTTTTAATGGCACCTTTCCAAAAGGAGCAGATAACGTTATGGGAATTTTTGGCCCATGAAGCTGACATTCTTAAAACGATCAGCAATTGAGAGTGAAGCTTGGCGGTAGATAATGTCAGGAGTCTACTAGTCTATCTTAGAGCAGTTACTACTAGCCCTGTCTGTAACAAACACAACTCAAAGCCAGGCTGGAAAGGAAGCCAGGCATTTAGGTTTTCCTAATTTTTTTTTATTAAGTTATTGCTGTGATGCTTGCTCCATGTGCGGACACGTGTGTGTGATCCAGCACACGCTGAAAATGATGGGCGGTGGTGAGCGGGAATGGATCTGGCTCTGTGACCCTAGCATTAGTGGACTGGATTTTACTACCAGTTTCAAAACACAAACGCACCTCACCTAGATCAGCGCGCACTGACCCAGGCCTCTGATACGGTTGCATAATTTGCTCGTTAAGGAGATGCACAATAGCTTGTCTTGCTCATTGATTAGTTATTAATCTTACGGTCTGTCTCTTGGTATTCAGGTCTTTCAGCAAGAAAGAAAGAAGCCACTCAGAAAAAATGGCGTTCACAAGTTATTATCCCCATCCTCACCACAGCAGCGAGGTTGTCGCCGGGTCTGCCACGCTGACCGAGAACCACAAGCTCTCAGAACTTTCCAGGCCAGATAGCAGGACTTCTGCATTTGTCCCGTCCCCAACAGAGGCAAGGAGTCACTATCCTGAGCAAAAGCAAGGCTTTAAACCCTTGTTCCTTAACCTTACTCCTGGATCTGGCCAGTCTTCCCCTAATACGCCCACCCAGACTCCCTCAGACTTCCAGAGCGCAGGTGATGGGCAGGCTGTGAGACAGCTCCATGCCAAACGAGATGCTGCTCCCCCCGAGGGGAACGCTGATGTTCAGACACAATCTTTGGATGCTGTCCAGGATAGATCCCCCGAGACTCCCACAGAAGAAATGATGTGGAGAAGGAAAGCTGGGCTGCCTCACAGATCCCTCCCACCCAAAGTGGTGTGGGCTCATTCGGTCAAAGACAACAGCTACCCAAGGGCTATGGTGTCTCCTCCAGCGCCTGCGTCAAAGTTCTCCCAGAGGTGGCAGTCCCTGCCGACACAGAGCAGCACTTCTTCTGACCCAGAGACTCCTTCTCCCCAGGGGACAGCCCATCTCCGGATCTCGGAGTCGGGCCTGCAGCTTACGCCCCCGCCGTTGCCGCAGGATGATGAAGACGACGAGGTGTTCGTCATGCCTTCCCAGCCCGGTGTCGTTGCTCCATCCTTCTCACCCCCACTGCCATCCCGTCCTCTTCCTGAGCTGAGCTCTTGCACTTCCGCGAACGGCACGGAGGAATTCCCACCTCCCCCCCCTCTGGTGGCACTTGAGGGGAGTGGGGCAGCTGGAGACAAATCCACCAGGCTCCCCGAGGAGGCTGAAGTGAGGTAAGGGAGGGCTGTAACGCAGCGTCTCGGGCGTCGTAGGGCCATATACAGTAAGATATGCGGGGCTCCAGACAAATGGGACTGAGCTCAGCGTGCCGCGACGACCCACCCGCAGCTGCTGGCCGGGGGGCAAGCTTGCAGAGCGCACAGGTTGTCAGGGGACAGACAGACAGACAGACGGAGTCGCTGCCGCTAGGCTTAGCTGGCTGCCAGGAGCGTGGGCAGACGAGGTGGCCAGGGCAGGGCACAAAGCAAGAAGGCAACAGGCTTTGCGGCACATCAGCAGGTGCGCTGACCGGTGCTTAGCCAGCAAGGCCAAGGGGGGTTTGGGTGGGAAACTATCCTGGTCTTGTTCTTCCCGCAGTTACTGTGTGGATTTCAGTGGAGTTGCTTCTCACTCACTCCAGCACAAAGAGTTAAAACGGCTGCTGACTCCTTCCAGTTACGAGTTTTTGAGAGACCTATGAAAAGCCATGACAGTTTTCCCAAACAGTTAGAGTTTCCCAGAATACATTTGGAAGCTGGCACAAAATGATGCTGTTATGAAACAGTGACCATCTGCCAAGAAGTGACAACACAAATATGTCACAGTAACACTGGAGTGGATTTTTCCTGGAGGATAGGACTTTGGGCCTGCTGCCCAGCTGGTTTAACTCGGCACAGCTTCCCTCGCTCCCAAGGAGCTGCTCTGGTTTCCATCTGGGAAGGATCTGGCAGTGCTGTGGTACTGATTGGCTTTTCCAACGTCAAAAGAACAAATGGGAATAGACTGCTCAGGGTAGTACTCCCAGGGGTGAGACTCCCTGTCCCCAGCCTGTGAGCAGAAAACAAACCGACTTATCGCTCTCTAGTTCCTTCCGTGTTGGAAGGACAAAGCAGCAGTGTCCAGGTTGAGGGGACAGTGTGCTTCTGGTGCCAGTAGCCTCATGCTCTGGGCCTTTCCATGCTGAAGTGAGAAGTAAGAGACAAAAATAAGTGAGAGAGAAGGAAAACTCACTTGTCATAGGCCTTCACCATGTGTTCACAGTGGTCCTGTGTGGTAAGTTTATCTTCATCTCACAAAATTTTTCTGTCCATAGCAGCTTCAAAAGCTTTCCCAAAGTCCTGGCCGAGAGGGAGATATCAGGGTTGGGCACCAATATCGGTGAAAACAATTGGCCCCTCTCGCCACCTGCGTCAAAGAGGACTAGCTCTCCATCTGCTGCGGATAAGCAGCACCAGTCACCTGCTTCTTCTGAAGGGCCTCAAAGCGCTGATAGACAGCCCGTAACTCAACCTGAAGGCAACCACAGAGGGCCAGCGGTCATCACCGGAGAGTCAGAAAATGTCAGCCTGGACTCTGGGATACTCAGCACAGCTTCTCCAGTGAAGGCAAAGAAAAAGAGCCCAGAGGATATTAAGTCAGAGGCTCTAGCGAAAGAAATTGTCCATAAAGACAAGTCACTGGCTGATATCCTGGATCCCGATTCCAGAATGAAGACAACCATGGACTTAATGGAAGGACTTTTCCCCAGTGGAACCAGCTTGCTGAAGGAGAACAACATGAAAAGGAAGATGACGCAAAAGACAGCTAGCAGGCCAGCAGTGGAAGATGACACGTAAGCAGTGCTTGTTTGGGTTGTGGGCCAACATGGCAGCAGAACTCGCTCTTGTTTGCTTTTAAGGACAAACCTGTGCTGAATTTTTCTGCATGTGTATAGGTGGATGCTGGCAGAGAGGGAGTTCCTCAGTTCCCAGCCGCGAGGACCGGCAGGGCGTTGCTGAATGCCCTTTCTCGTGAGCTCGACTGTACGTGTGGCCTTTCAGCCCACCTCTCTGGGCGGTGTAGCAAACCACGCTGAGCCGGGTAACAGGGCAGGAAATGAACCGGCTCTGGAGGTGTGATTTGATTTTGCTATCTTAACCTCCGTGATCTCAAGCAATTCAGTCCAGAGCACAGTAAGAGAGATACAAGAGTAAAATCAGTGGTGGGCAGAAAGATAATGAGAGACTAAATTTTGGAAGGAGAGATGGGGGCACCTACTTACTACAGGGGGATGCAAAGATCAGCCCAAGTCCTCCAGTGTGTTTTTTTTTTAAGATAGAGACTCCCAGGTGACAGCTGGAGAATCATATAGAAACAACCTGTCGTGCATCATGCCAGCTAAGATGGTCAGTCTAGCCATCACCGGCTGAGCCGCGCTGATTTCCTTCGGCGGGGATCTGAATCTGTACAGAGTTGTTAACCAGTCGACATTTACAAAGAGCAGCTGCGCTGTTTTGCGCAGGGGAGAGATAGGAAAGCAGCTGACATGCACCCTCTGATGGCAGGAAATCGCCATTTCCTCTGTGGTTCATAACACTGGGAAGGTACCAGAGTACTGGAAAACCGTGGATCCAGGCATGGGAAAAGGTCAGGCTCAGGCTGAACTCCTCCTTTTTCTTCACTGTGGTACAGGAGAGAAGAAAAGGAAGCTCCGGTAACCCTGGTCAGCTGCCCTGCTTATTACAACGTTTCAGCGCCCAAAGCAGAACTGCTGAATAAAATCAAGGACTTGCCGGAAGAAGTGGGTGAGGAGGAGGAGCTGCTGGACATCAATGAGAAGAAGGTAAGCTCAGCACACACCACCATTTTCTGGTTGCATTCCTGAAATAATCATAATAAGCCCTCAAGTAAAGTGCATTTCTATTTGATGTCAGCCTTTGGCAGTCCCAGGTTGCGTGGGGGCTGGGTGCATCTAGGCCACCTGCGAAGCTTCGTTATGGTGACCCAGATGGAACGAAGAGAGCTCATCTGAGTCCTCACTGCAGATCTGAGTACCAGTCTTGCACGACCCTGAGGTGGGCCTGTATTGTGCCCAGTGCTGAGCGCGCAGGTTGTAAGAAGCAGTCCCTGTCCCGCAGCGAGGACGGAAAAGGTGACTTGAAGTGACTTGAGCAAGGACAGCTGGGGTTAGAAACAGGAACGGAGTCCAGCTAATGACTGCGCTGTCTGAGTGCTTGGGGTTTCGCCCTGGGATTTTCCTCTTCAGTGAATCCAATTTACCCATTTTACCTGCTGTCTGCACTCACTGCCTCCAAAAAACCCACTGGTTACTTTTTCCCCCTCACTTTATTGTTTCACTGACTTGCTGAAAGCCATGTGCAGCTCAGTCAGCACAACCGCGATGTGATGACTTGGGTGGGAGGAGAGCAGGGCGGGAGAAGAGGAAACGTTTCCCTCTCTTACTGCAGCTCCATTTCACTGAGGAACGGCCCCTGCGCTTCTCGCTGTAGGCTTGGGCGCTCTGCCTTCCAGGGCTTTTGCAGGGCCTTCTAATTTGCCCCTGTGGCTGCCTGGTAATTACAGACATGTTGGGAAGCTCTCAAATCCCAGGGAGCCACAGGCAGATACTTGCCTGTCTGTGCCTCCCTTCACACACCTCCGACCTCGGTGTCAAAAGCAGAGCGCCTGCCTGCCTGTAAAGGTACTGCACAGAGCAGCACGGCCCGTCTTCCCTGCTGTTGGTACAACAGCTGAGCGAGTGGATTAGCCCTACGCGGTGGAACATTTGAGGTGAGGGTAGGACCGTGTCAGGTCTTTGGGAGCCGTCATACCGTGCCGCTGGAGCGGGATGGACACGCGCCGTGCCTGCCATCTCTTATTTCTGTGGTCCTGCGCAGATTGTGGGTAGCAGGTCTGCACAGATAGGTCATGCGTGCGTGGCTCATCACAAGCGGTTGCCTAAGGCCTTTGTCTGCTGCTTTGATGATTTGGCCCAAGCCCTTGGCTACAGAGCGCCCAGCATCAAAGGCAGTGGCAGCCTCTGCTATGTCTTTAGCATTCGATCGATTCTTGGGGCACTCTTCATTTCCAAACCAGCTGCGTGCTTAAACCAAGGTGAAAGGTAGGGAGGGATTAAACGAGATGAGGGTGATGCTCCAAGGAGTCGGTGGATGGGCTGCAAGCATCTGACAGGCTTGCAAGTAAATGTGAGCCTACCACGCACGGAGGGCAAGTCCCGGCCTCAAAGGTTACATTTACATGGAAAACCAGAAAGAGATGGGAGTGATTAGGCCCAGACAGCAAGGGCTGCCTGGGATGTTTGTTCATGGTCTGGTGAAAGAGCATTTGCATAGGCATTATCTGAGAAGGCAGCTGCTCGGAGAGGTCATTTGGGCAAGGCAAGCTCATTTCCATTGTAAGTCTGCAAAGGAGCTATATTGGTTGGCATTTGGGATGGCAGGAGAGTCACTGATTAATGAACACAGAGCAAGTATTTTGCGGTCTCCCTCCAGCTCCCATGCCTTCAGAACAAAGGTACATCACTGCCAGCAGTCCTGTAGCCTCCTGCTAGGGTTGGAGGGCAGGTCTGCACCTTGAGCAAAGCTCCCAGCGCAGGGAGGAACAACTGCCAGTTCTCAGCAGCTCAGTCCCCTTGCAAACCTGTCGAGGTTAATGCCAGACCTTGTGTCCAGCCCGTGGAGTCCTGCTATAGAGTTTTCTACCTGGCATCACAATCATTGAAAAGGGATCCCTTCTTTTGCTGCTTAGGATTTGGTCCAGTAATGGACCAGCAAGCACCTCCAGTCTTTCTTTTGAAGGTGGAATTAGCATCATAAGCACAGGGAAGAGCAAGTGCTGGCTCTTGTCTCTGGGTGCTGCCTGTCCTACTGAGGGGAGAATCCAAGTACCGGAGTTTTGGTTGTCCCTTATCCTAGCAGGTGGGATCTGGTACCACCTTTGCTCTCCTCTCCCCGTGAACTACCCTGCTAACAAGTGCCATGCTTAGCATTCATGGTAGCTGACATTTGTTTTAAGAGAATATTACTCACATTTTATTCAGCCTCGGCGTATACGTGGGAGCTGGCACTGGACTGTAGTGCAGCCACAAAACCGTGTGCTCCAGAGGACGCACACGAAGTCTACCATCTAGTGGTGTCTGGCCAAGCAGTGCTGTTTACTTCCCGGCTGCGAAACCGGTCCCTTCCATCCCCCTCTGCCAGGGCAGTCCTGGGAATAAGGGTCAATTCAGAGCAACCCCAGCCTGACCTGGCTTTGGAGATCCTTTCTCCTTTGAAGCAGACTGCCTTCCTCCTTGAAATGTTGGTCAGTTTTGATTGAAAGAATATTTTCAGAAAACCTCGTGATTTACTTCTGTTTCGTCCTGCAGTGTTTGTGTGCAGAGTAGATTCACGTACATGTAAGAGTGCCTCGGCAGTGCGTGAGGAGACTGAAAAGAACCCACCCTTGTATGAAGAGCTTTTCCTGCTCTCTGCGCTCTCAGTTCTGAGTAAATGGAAGCAAGAATTGCAAGCCCCAGGCCATAGACTTCCGTTTTTGCATGTGTCTTTCCCCTAAATCCTAACAGAAATTAGGATCTCCAGCACATGTGCAGCGCTGCCATTTCTGGAGTAACCGAACCCTGGGGGCCTGTTTTTCTTCATCAGTGAAACAGTTGCCAGCTTTTTCACAAAAGGGGTGTGTGCTGTCCATGTCTGTCCTCACTCAGTAAGTAAATCTAGAGCATCTTTGGAGTAAATGCCTGCTGATGCCTCTCTGTGTGAGGGGGCGCTGCACAGGCAGGGAGTTTGGAGTCAGGGCTGAATTTGAGGGTTGCACCTCAACACTGAGGCGGCCCAGTGAGGAGCAGTCAGTAGTTTCAGGGTACTATAGGAGGAGGAAATATTTAGCAATTCCTTCTCTCTTGCTTAGCCATGTGTAACTAGCAAGTGTCAGCTCAGCCTCCTGTCATGCCATTAATACCGCTTAAATTCATTTTTCTGCCAGTTGTTTTGCACAGTTCTGGGTTGTAAAAAATACAACATCCAAACAAGACATTTCAGGCTGGGGCAGGGAGCGGGGAATATGCAGGAGATGTGGCTGTAGCTCTTTTCACTCGGAGAGTTTAAAGAACCTGCCTCTCTCAGATGTAGGTAGCTGGGAATATGATACACTATTCAGCTGGTGTATTATCAGAGTAGAGTGCCCCAGCTCAGATGTCTCTCTTATAAATGTTCGCTGATGGTAGAACAAATATATCTTCATGGAACCTGATTGGGCATTCAGATTATCACCTAGATGTGGAATTCCAGAGTTTTCTCTTTTTCCTCCTTAGTATCTCCTTTGTCAGCCGTTGCTGACTCGACCTGCTCCTCAGGAACTGTCCCCATATCCTCTTGTGTCGTCATCCCTACAGCAGGACGATGATGGTAGTGACCAGTGTGGCAATGTGTTTCCCTTCTGACAGGCTGAGCTCATCGGGAGCTTGACCCACAAACTGGAAATCCTGAAGGAAGCCAAGGAGGGCCTGCTTGCAGACATTAAGATGAATAATGCTCTTGGAGAGGAGGTGGAGCTGTTGATCAGCACGCTATGCAAACCTAACGAGTTTGACAAGTACAAGATGTTCATTGGCGATCTGGATAAGGTGGTGAACCTCTTGCTCTCCCTCTCGGGACGCCTGGCCCGCGTAGAGAACGTTCTGAGTAGTCTAGGGGACAACGCCAACAGTGAAGAGCGGGTACGTATCTGCACATCTGTAGTGTCTTGGCCTTTTTCGGGATGTGGGACAGCAGCAGTCACAAGAACGTGCTTTGTACAAGCTAGGACCTCCAGAGGCTCACAGGAGGGCACGTGGCTTAGTGCTTCATTATAAGCAGTAGCAAATGCAGTCCTGTCCCTGGGAATCGTGGTCCCGGTTTGTGTAAATGTCTCAGATCCTGCAGCTTTTGTCTGGAGACAGAATGGCCGCGTCGGGGCAGCATGTCTGTGACCCGCACCTGGAGGAGAGGCTGTACGGTGGTGTGTGTTGTGGAACAACCCACGGCCTTTCACCTCACGTGAAGCTGCTTTTTAACATTCTTTGGGGGGTTTGGGAGCCAAAGCCAGATGTTACTGGTAGCTGTTGCTTTCAAGCCAGTTTTACTGATTTTCTTGGAGCACGTTCTGCCCCACATTGACTAGAACATTCAGAGTCAGATTCAGTGGGATTCCCGTTCAGTCCGCAATGAGGAGTTCATCTTCCTCCCCCAGACTTTTGACTGCGTGTCTGGGAGCTTAGCGGCCATCCCCGCCTCCCCCAGAGGTGGCAAACCTGCTGTGGGGGGAAAGGAGAGGGGGAGATCAGTGAGTTTGGTGCTGGGGATACTGAAGCACTCTCTCTGGTGTGCGCAGAGTTCGCTGAACGAGAAGAGGAAACTGCTGGCTGGCCAGCACGAAGATGCCCGGGAACTGAAGGAAAACCTTGACCGTCGAGAACGAGTGGTCTTGGAAATCCTGGGCAACTACCTCTCCGAGGAGCAGCTGCAGGACTACCAGCACTTTGTAAAGATGAAGTCCGCGCTCCTCATAGAGCAGCGAGAGCTAGACGATAAAATCAAACTGGGTCAGGAACAGCTCAAGTGCCTGATGGAAAGCCTCCCCACAGACTTCACGCCCAGGGATGCAACAGCAGCAGCTGCCCTAGCTGCAGCACTTGCTACCTCCGCCGGGGTCGGTGGCAAAACACCTCCAGCGGTCTCTTCCTCGCTCTGACCTTTCCCAGGTGGACCCGGGACACAGTCCTCCTGCTCGAGTCTGTTTAATCCAAGTACTTGGCAGATGGTTCTCCACAAAGACAATGAACAGAGACAGGTTTAAAACAAGATTTTAATGAAGGAAAAAAATAGCAATAATAAAGGTTTTATTTTCCTTTCCTTCCACCTCTGCTTCCTGGAAACTTAAGTCAATGTGCAGGGAAGTCTCCTCCTGCCAGAGATGAGGAAGAGTCTCACGAGAATTAAACACATTACCTTTAATAAAAAACATGACCTCCTCTCTTCCCTCCCTTTCCTGCCTACCTGGCACCTCATTAAATAATGAAGGATCTAAAAGAATGAAGCCTTAAAAATAAAACCAACCCATTCTACTGAACATTATTGATATTTATATTTTTTAAAGAACAAGACAGATTGTGTAAGTTTTTGTACATACTCTAATCAGTCACTTGATTCTACTTTGTTCTGTATGTAGAAAAGACATTTAATTTTGTATTTTGTGAAAACCTTAACAAAAAGAGGGAACCCCAAAGATAGTCATGCATTAGCTTGGAACATCTCTTCGTGGTTTTGTTGCTGTTGTTGTTGTTGTTTTTTAATATAATAAAGGGCTACCAGCAGAAGCTTCAGCCGGTTTCAACACATGCTAAATATACCATTAAGAGGCCTTGGGAAGGAGATTTTGACCAGGAAAATACAATCTTTCCTCTTCTGGATCCCGTGATCCACTAATTCTGGAGTCTAAACACGCTTTTATGAGAACCTGCATCTCAGGAGCCCAGGTTAGCATGAAGGGAGGAACTCGGGTCTGGACTCCCTGCAGGAGCGTGGGGGCCGTCTGTCTTTGTTTGGAATGATCTAACCCGTGATCTGTGTTGCCGTTGCAGCCGGAAGGCATTTCTGTGAGAGGGCTCTCTAATGACTTTATTTATAGGCCTGTTTTTGTGAAGGGATGATGTGCACTAGGACTTTTTTTTCATACAGCGATACCTCATTTGTCTGAACTCACTTCATGAGAAATTATTTTACAAGCTAGACGAGGCAGTAAGTTGAAATCCGATATTCTCTTCCTACTCACAGAAATCACGTGTATGTAATGATAATGTTGTGCACCCGGGTTAGACAGACAAGAGCCTCCCGTAAAGAGGGAGGATTATTTCCTAGTCAGGGCAACCTGGAGTAACTGAGTTTGCCTGACTGAACTGTACCGTATCAATTTACCCGGTACCGGAGGATTGCTGCCAGTTTGCAGTCAGCGAAGCAGATGGGGGCAGACTCCCTTTTTCTGTATGGAACATGTTTCCTCTCTAATGAGCTGCATCGCCTTTTAAACAAAACGGCTAGAAGCTGCATGAACAGATTCGTGGCTGATGAGCCAGACTGGGGTCACCTCTCTTCTGACCTTGCAGAGGTTTCCTGCTGCAGCGGTGATTCCAGCTTCTCCTGTCTCCCGGGTGTTGCATTGTTCATCCCATCCTATCTTGCCACCAGGAAGAGCAGAGATTTTAGACATGTAGTTTTCAGTCAGTTCATTTTGAATTTCAACTCTAGCACGTGACTGAAAATGATATTCATTGCTTTCAGTGCTGGTTTTAAAGCCCTTTTTTTTTAAATAATAGCTCACATCATGCTATTCCAGAAGCAGCTTGGCAGACTAAAGAAAATAACAATGCCCTGCTGTCATGTCAAGCGTCAAGTCTCCAATACCCAAAAGAAAATCTACCTGGTTTTGTAATTCTTTTTGAAGCAGCAAGCCAATTACTTGTGATGACAGCGAACACATCTTTTTCATTACTTCTGAGCTGGAACGCTGCTCAGGTTCATACAGCATTTCATGAGAACCCTCATCAGGGGAACTGATTTTTATGCCTTAATAGCTGAATCAAAAACAAAATTGGAGGAAAAAGTATTTTGGGGGTCACTCAAGAATGATTATTTGTTTGAGTGGAGCTTCAGGAAAGCAGTGAGGAGAGCTCTTTCAAGCCAATCAAAACATTTAATTTGCTGTAAAAAAGAATCCTACACAGTTCTTCAGTTTAGTTTATCATATGTAAAATAAGTTGTTTTCATTTAGATTTTTTTTTTTACAGCCACCCTTCCATCCTACGCTTACCAAAACAAATAAAAAAAACTTGGCAAATCTGGCAGGCTTTTGTGAACAGCTTGAGACTGGCCCACAGTGCATTTTCCATTTAGTAAGTTCTTTCCTGAAAAAGAAAGACCCTCAGGCCAGGAAGAGCCTCTCGTTCAAACAGGGTCTGCCTGTTTGCTCCAGGAACCAGCAGTGACTTCAGGGGGAGCACCTTGGGCTGCGCACGCCGCAAGGTCCAGCCACCTTCGCCCACGCAGGATGCGTGATTTACGGCACTCGTCGCTCTGCGTGCCGGCACTGCGCTGCAAATCAAGTGTTTCCAAGTGGCGGGCAGGGGGCCAGCCTCATGGTGGTGGTATGTAAGTCTTTACTAAATGTGTAAAACAGTTTCTTTTGTTGGGTGTTCTGCTAAAAATGTTGAAGTTAAGGGTTCGTGGTGGTTTACAGGAAATTCAGGTGTTTGGCACGGCTCTGTGGTCCAGAAGGTTTGGGGGTTGATGATGAAGGTCTTAGGTGTGCTCCCACTGCAGACACAAGCATCAGCTAACGAAGCAAGTGATAGTTACTTCCATTTTTGTAACAGCTTAGATCTTCAGGTGAAAAAGGAGTTAAAGCTTATATTTCTGTCGTAAGCACCAGTAAGTTTACCATTAGGTAAACAGTCTTTGCACAACAGTTGTTCTCCTAACTGCAAGTTTTGCTGACTTTGGTAGAAGCACATATTGACATGTCCTTAAAGGTAATTAAACATTGGCCAAGCCTGTAGATAGAGTTCTCAGTGCCTTTGCCAAAAAGGGGAATCTATTCATTGCGCCTTATCCCACCTTGCTTTTCCTTTGTGTTTTTAAAACTCATTTCCCAGAGTGATGACACGATTTCCTGGGACAGGAATACTGTGGACAGAATTTTACACTTACTGTCTAGTCCTTGTAAACTTACTGAAACAAATCTTTGGGTCTGGCTACGTGAGATTTTTAGATCTGAACCCGTGGTTATGTGGCTGCAGTGGAGAAAACTAGGAAGCTAGATACAGTGAACATGATTTGCTTTGCTACCTCTTCCCCAAAATGCAGTGTCTTGTGCACCCCAGAGCTGAGACCCTTCCCCTCGCAACTGCAGCAGGGGCTAAACATGACCGCATGTTAAAAACAAATTATTCAAAACACATCTCGCAACAAACAGTGGTTCTCAACTGGTGAGCATTTTTGCTAAAAATGAGCATTATGTTTATAACTGAAACATCTGTTTGCGATACTGGAATGGTGTAGCCTGCCTCCCACCCTGCCGCGGGGACAGTGGCACTGGTCTAGGTTGCTGGCCAGCCTCTGGAGGTGACAGTGGATGGGTCTCCTCCCCAAGCCAGTTCAGCGTACCTGAGTCAAGCGCCTTCTCCAAAGCGGTCTCCGGAGAAGTCCGTCGACTGTCAAAGGATCCTGTGACGGCTCCCTGGCCCGTTCAGCTGCCTGCCGGCGATGCCTGGCACAGGGTGAGGTGTGCAGTCTCACGTCACTAGGTTCAGGAAACATCCTAGCAAGAAGAAAGCAGTTACACTTCTGACATACATTGCCAGTTCAAAGTAAAAGCTAGTTGTACGAAAGCAACAGGGTTTCTCATGCCTGTTACGTTACAATGTGTTTGCACATTAGGGTTAGGAACACAGCATTTTCCCAGTACTGTCTCACTCACCTGGGGATCTGGATCTCTATTCTCTATTTATTTTCTGGGCCTTTCTGGCTTAGGCTACACGCCTCCGCAGCTCAAGGATACTGCTGTGTTATCTGCCTTCTCCAGATTGCCCATTCTCACTATTAATTAACATCTCACTTGCAGAGAAAACTTCCAGTTTACGCAGTGCTACTGGCTTTTGTCTTTGAGGCCAGTCAGAAGAGGCTTAGGGAAGAGAGTGGGACAGTGCTTTTTCCTGAGTCAGTGTTGCTTAAATCGTTATCTTCAATTTTCAGCCAGTTTCTGAGGGACCTCTCAGGAAAAAGGCAGACAGAAATCATTACTCCACAGCCTCCTGCTCAGGCTGTAACCTTAGCTCTAGAGAGCTGGGGTGTGCTTTTCCTGGGCTTTGAAAGTAATCGAACATTATTGCAGTCATAACCCTCACACCCAGCACAGGGGGGACAGAGAAAGATGGAGGCGTGCACTTGCACCGTGATGCTGTCTGTTGAGCAGGATACTAAAGCAGGTCTTTTAAACCTAGCTCTCAGTAAGCTCTCACATGCTTTTAGCACCATGTTGCGCCTACAGCCTGCTCTGCCATGCCATGCCACCTGACATAAGCGCTGTGAAAATCCAGTCATCCGACTCACAATTTGCTTTTTTTAATCAGAGCCCTTGGGCAGTTGATGGTCACAAGGAATTCACATCAGATGCTTTCCTCAAGACTAAATCTAGTAAAGAGCATTTACATTCTAGGGTCTCTTGGTTGTAAGTTTATGCAGAAGATCTTTTGTGAAGGTTACCTATAAAATGGGTCAAACGCGGAGCACCAAAACAGTTTATGCGTCAGGCCTGATCCATCATCTCTACAACTCACCCGCTGTCGTGATCGTTTAGAGTGGTAATTAAGAGAAGCAAGCAAATGAAACTGGATGGCATTTCATACTCGCTTCACACAAATCCTGAATATTAACATGAGCAGCGACTTGTCATTTGCAAAATAGGAAACAAAGCGAGCTTTTCACAGGAGAGCCCGTGCTTTAAATCAGTATAAGCAAACTTTGGGCCTATCTGAAGACGCGATCCTCAGGTTTCTCCGTGCCTTATTCAACCATCCACCCAGCCAGTGTTTACATCTGGGCTTGATTGACCTAAGAGCTGTTTCTGCCTTTATATCCCTTCCAGAGGGGATGTGTGCTGACCGTGGCACGGCATTATGGTTTGGCTGTGTTCCCGCAGCGCTATTGCTTGTGCCTCTGCACGTAAACTAAGTGTCATACACCTCTCGAGTACTACAGGGATTTTCTAGCAATGCATTACTGAATAAACATCATTTGTGTTGTGCAACGGAATGTATTTATGTGGCCAGAGCGTTCTCAGTCTAGGAGACAGCCCTTTCCCGCCTGCTTTGGCCAGGCTCTGCTGTCCCTTTTCCATACAAACTGCAGAAACAGGCTGAATTCAGGGTGTCAGGTAGCCCGGGCGGCCCTCGCCAGATGCTCATACGCATGCAGCTTATGCTGTTGCTTACGTGCCTACAGTAGCACAATCTCTCCAGCTGCAGCTCTGCCTTTTGTGCAGTTTGCTGCGCGTTAGTGCTAAAAATCCCCACAAAAATCTGCTTTCTCAGGGCCTGTTGCAAAATGGCGGGAAACTGGAATTGGCCAGGCTCAGCACCCCAGGCTGGGCTTGTGAGGGGTGTCAGCATGGCTCTGCCTGGATTAGCATTTGGAATTAGGAAAAAGGGTTCATTTTCTGCTACACCATAAAGAAAAAATTGTATATGTGAGCCAGGCAGCTTTTTCCTCTGTGATTTGCAGCCTGAGACCATGTCTTTCTGCTAGGGTTGCTCTGTGACTCTGTGAGCAGACAGCCTTCAAATGAAGCCAGGGAAAGCAGCAGTCCTTCTTTCATTCATGTTCGTTTTAGTACTAAATGAATTTTTAGGACTGAAATGCAAACAAACAAACAAACAAACAAACAAAACCATGTAATTCAGCTGGAGAGAACAACAGAGAAAATGGCGTACAAGGGACCTGCTTTTGCACAGCTTTTTGTGTCACAGGTGTTTTGCTGAGCTAAAATAAGATTGTGATTTTAAAAAAAAAGGATTTGGGCCAGCTTAGAAAGGGTGGCATTTGCAAGTAAGAAGCCATTGCAGAGGTTTCGGAAGAGAAAATAGCTTTCTGAAGAAGATTCTCCGAACTGGCTTTGCGGCGGCCGCCATTTTACCTCATCCAGGAGCCGGGCAGCACCGCCCAAACCGCCCCAAACCGGTTCCAGCCGCCCCCAGCCACACAGTGCAGCACGGGGGACGCCAGCACCCTGCCCCCCAGCACCCATCACTCTCCAAAACCTCCAAAAATGAGAGCAGGGCTTGCCACCCACCCCTCCAGGTGTGTTTTTAGGGTTAGCACCTGTGGGGCAGCCAGGGCTAACGAGGGAGAGCTGGGCTGGGGGCAGCCGGCCAGGAGCCCACAGGCAAGGAGCTGCAGGAGGACACGCACCTCAGCCTGAAGCCTGCTGAGAAAAGGTGAGTACATACATATTTTTGTAATTTTTTTTCCCCCCTCATGTGAGAAGGCTTTGTAGCTTTTGCCTGCCTGCTTCCCGGGATAAAATTTTGCCAGTTTGTGGGAAAACAGGCACGGTTTGGGTTTGGTTTCCAGAGGGGTGTCCAAAGAGGGAGGGCCTCGGCATGATGGCGGCCATATGCAGGGGGTCTCGGCGTGGTGTGCAGGCCCAGTGGTGCCCGCCGGCCGCATGGCAGGCCTTGCCCTCAGCCCTTGGCTCCTGTCCACAGACAAATCACCATGGTCCGTACCTGCCTGACCACAGGGGCCCGGTATTTTACCCCAGCAGCATCCACGTTTGCGCTTAGACCGCCATCACACCCCAGGAAAAGCGAATTTTGTGTTTAAGGTTCCCCATGCTCTGCACCAGAATGGGGGTGGGGGGGCAGTTAGCAGGTAATACAGCTTACGGTTTGAAACTGCCTTTGTGAGAGTAAGGGACACAGGTTCCCTTTGTTTTGTAAATCTTGAAATTTGCACCACAGGAGTGGGAGGGGAGGAAATAAAGAATGTGACTGTCCTCTCCCTGCACAGCTGGCTGGTGGTCCCCTTTTCAAGTTGTACAACAGATGTCGGTTAATTTCTTATGTCTATTGTTTGGGAGAAATTGTCCGGCACCTTTTTTACTTGTAAATTCCAGTGGGAAGTGACCCAGCTGGCTTCCCTTGCCCCACCACAACCTGGATTGCCCCGCGGCTTAATCCAGCACTCCTCTTCCACCCACTGCACATACACCACACACCGTTTCTGCGCGCAGTGTCCCGCAACTGTCTTGTGTGGCTCTGCTGAACACTGTCACATGCATGCTTGTGTAGGTGCAGTCACTAGGATGGCCTATTTCTGTCAAGTGAAGTTAGTGTGAACTGCTCAGGGAGAAATTATTTTTTGAGAAAACAAAGCTGCTAGTCTGTCTTAGTCATCACTCCTCTTTTTGGTCCTGTTTGAGACTTGAATTCCTGTTGCATCTACTATTTCCAAACTAATATCTTTTGCAATTGGGTATTTGTTCTCCTCTTCCTAGACATGAGGTGATAACTTCTATCACTTGATTTGTGTTCACAGAATCATTTAGGTTGGAAAAGACCCTTTAAATGAAGTCCAACCATTAAGCTAACGGTGCTAAGTCCGCCACTAAAGCACGTCCTTAAGCATTAGGTCTACATATCTTTTCAATAGCTCCAAGAACGGTGACTCAATCACTTTCCTGGACAGCCTGTTTCAATGCTTGACAATCCTGAATAAGTTTTTCCTAATATCCAATCTACATCGCTTCATTGTAACGCAAAGCCTCACAGCTGTCCTGCAGTGTTTTCAAGGTCCCATTTTTCTTACTGTAAGAAAATAAAGTGGTGCAGCTTTGATGCCTGGTGAACACCCAGAGATGGAAGCTGAGTACAGATTAGCAAACTTGCAGGAATCAGCAAATGCATCCCTCTCAACAGCAATCAGTTGTTTCTCCCCCACCTCAGCCTCAGTGTTCAGGCAGCCAAGGGGCAGATTGTTTTTGTAGGCTCCTGTGGGGATCTGTTGCTGGACTGCTAGACTGACTACACACAATGCAGGATTCAAATTAAAAAAAAATTAAAAGAAAAAAAAAAAGGAAACTCACACTTTCTTTAGGCCATGCTGTGGTGCAAACAGGGCTCAGGGTCCTCCCAGAGACACTGACAAGCTGAGTTCACCGTGCACTTCCCGGACAAGGTACTTGGCAGGGATAAGCCCTGCTTTCACATTCACTGTGACCCTCTTCCTGCAGCAAGGCATAGTGTTCTTGCTTTCCTGCTCACTCTAGCAGAAGAGAAGTTGAACCATCGCTCAAGGAGACAGCCAGGGCACTCTGCCTGTTTACCAGTGTTACTTACAGGAACAGGACTATTTACAACTCTGGGACACAGGAGAACAAAACTAAAGAGGAAGGAACTGCTGGCAAAGGCATGCTTCCTTCCTAGCCTTTCTCCTGTTTTGTGGTCTCCTTAGTGGGAGCTGCCAGTGTTAGAAAGCAGGATAAGCCTAATTAACTGTTGTGGAAAGTACAAGAGGGGCTGGCCCCTGTGAAGGCACTGTTTGTACCTTGAGCATAGCAGTCAGGAACACTTTTGCCAAATCTAGGCAGAAATCAGGGCTGCCAGCTCAACAGGCAAAAGTGAGAGCAGCTTTGCTCTTGTCAGGGCTGACAGACATAAACCTCATCTCATCAGGACAGCCAGGAACAGCAGAGGGACCAGCTGGAAGCTCCCCTATGCCTCTGCAACATGTGGGCCTTGTAGTTTTTAAATGCCTGGAGACTTCATTTAAATTACCTTCAGTCAGGTAACATAACAGAGGGGGAAACAACACAAACGCCATCCTCTTCTCCCCAGCTCCCCACCCCAAGCCTCCTGCTCATTTGCACACCAAGTGCTTTGCTATTGTGACCTGCATCAGCCCTGGAGAGGGGAGAGGGAGAGCCCTGCCTACCCACAGTCACCCTGTCTGTGCCCACAGGGTGACTGGCAAGACACAGCTACAACTCACACCCGTCTGGCAGAGGGGCAGGGCAGCCTCCCTAACAAGGGTTATCAGACAGCAGAGAGAAAAGGACATCAGTAAAGCAAGAGGGTCCACCCTCCAAAGCCAATTCCGTCGCTCATGGGCATGCCCAACTGCAGGGCAGCTGCTGTAGTGCAGCTCTGGACAGTGTTACTGCTATGCAGCAACTGTCAGAGCCTGTCAGCCTCTCCATAAAAAGCCTTCAAATGGCCAAAATACCCTGCCCCTACCCAAGCAGCTGGCCCAACTGCTCAGCTGTTCAAAGGAGCAGCAAATGCAGCCCTAATCTAGCACAGCCCTGCTGAGAGGGATAAAGCACCAGGAGTCAAATTCCTCCCTTTGGACAGCATTTGGCTAAGGAAGGACCTCCCCAGCAGTCAGCTACCAGCTGAGCTGCACTGGGCAGCACTGCTGTAGCTTCAGCTGTCACAAAGCCAGCTCCTAAACCAGAGCATCCAGCCCAAGCTGCCAACTCTCCACAGCAGACAGGACTTTTTTACCTTTCATCTGGTCCTCACGCACTGCAGCAGTCCCAACTCGAGCCCTGTCTTGGGTACTTATGGCTAGCAAGCAGCTGGGGAGTAGCAGTAGCAGACACACTCCAAGGCATTGCAGGAGCAGAGGAAAGAGCTTGTAAGAAGAGATTGTTTAGTAATTTTTTTTTTTTCCTCATTTTTTTGCCCCCCTACCTAACTTCAAGTAATTGTGCTTGGTACACGTAGGACTTAATACCTCTCGTAACTCAGTTTGATACAGTCCTTAGGCTCTGGAGCTCAGCAGCCAGCTGTTACGGACCTGCAGGCTGAAGCATGGCTTGTCACCCATACCCACCATGTTGCTAAGCCACTCACCTCATGGCACAACATGATCTGGGGTCTCCAAAAGTCTCAAGACCTCAGGTCACGAGGCAGCACAGACAGCCTGGATGCTCTCAAGACCTCCCCTCCTAAGCTTTCTGTCAGGCTCCACCTTACACTCCATGTCTTTTCCCCCTGGAAAGTGCAGTCAGCCAGACTTGCCTGCTCTTCTCAGGCTCACTAGTGCTGGCCTGCAATGCACTTGACTGCTGAGCATGTTCTTGGAAAGCAAAGCTATTGCAAGGGCACAAGCCAAGCCCTGTTCCCTGTCAGCCCCCATCCCCAGCAAGGAGATGTGAGCACCACTTCTTGGTCAGAGATAGCAGAATGCATGCCTAGCACACACTTGTTTGGGCTTCCCTGGCTGGGACTAGCCCCAGAGGTTAGAAGCCAGACAGCAAGGGACCACTCACTGCAGCACACAGCGTGAAGGGAGCAACTGCTGCGAAGGTAGCTTTATTCACAGTAAACCATGCTTTGCCTGGCACGTAGTCTGCCTCAGAACCAGCTGCAAGGCCGCAGTGTAAGTAGGCACATAGATGGATACACACCCCTGCCCACCCCTGTAGTGCGCAGGAGCAAGCAGATTAGAGCAGAAAACAGCAGAGGAAGAAGCCAGTGCAGATTTGGGTTTATTTCACTATGCAGGGGGGAGAAAACAAAACAAACCAAGCTATAGCTGCTCGCTGAACTTAATGGCTTTGACTTTAAAGTCACCCTCCACGGCCAGGTACTCGATTTTCTCCATGCCCAGTCGATTAGGGAACTGAAACTCCGCCTCGGGCAGCTTCACCGTTGCCTCCGTTTCATTGAAGGAGATGCAGATCTGTGGAGAGCCAGAAGAAGGAAGGCTAACACATCACAGGTCACAAACCTCACCCCCTCCAGTCTGGGTGCAGGACAGATGAGGCAGCCGCTGGTCTCAAGGCCACGCTCGTTAGCTCAGCCTCCTCCCTGCCTAGCAGATGCACAGAGGGGAGGAAGCTAGTTTACTCTGCCTCAAGGTCAGCTCCACACTTCCACAACAGTGCGATGAGACAGACCTGGTCTCAGTTTCAGGGCAGTGTTTTAATTGCTCTTAATTGTATGGCTTGCTAAGGCCAGAGTGAAGCACTTAACACATCTGAGCTGTTAGGCATTGACTTGAGCAGAGCAGGTCTACAGAGCAAGCTGGCTCTAACTGCGACACTCTTTCCCTGTTGCTTCATCCACTGTCCATGCCAGCTCCTTCTCCACCACAGGGGTACAATGCTGCATTAAAACCCCATATCCCTGGCCTTGCACACACCCCCAGGGCCTCACCTCAATCTTGTCACCTTGCTGAAAGGGAAACTCAGCCTTCCTGTCCTCCTCGCCCCACGTGCCGTTCTCCTTCGAGTTGCACACAATGGTGTTGACATCCCCATGGCAGTCGAAGCGAGGGTTGAAATGGAGCATGAGGGTGCTGCTGTCCTTCCCTACGTTCACAGCAAACCTGGGGAAACACCGAGGCAGTGCCAAGGAGCTGCCTGCACAGCGGCTCCAGCTACCCAGTGCTGACAAGCTGAACACAGCAGGAGCTGAGGCTTTCCCAGCACCACATCAATCCATCCACCATCTCCTCACTCACCCTTTGGCATCAGACAGGATCTTCCCTTTGACCTTGATGCACTCTCCAGGCTGGATGTCCAGCTGAGTAACCACCAGTCCCTGCAGGGCCAAAGCACAGGGGTTAGGATGTCCCAGGGCTAGCCATGCTTGGGCCAAAATGCAAACCAGCTCTGACAGACCCCAACACATTTGCAGTTCTGTGCTAGAAGAAGAGTTGAGTCAGGCCAGCTGCCCGTCTCAACCCTCTGCCACAGAATCCTACCTGCCAGCCACCACCCTGCTGGCATCTCCCACCTCAGTAAGGAACATGAACTGACAATGAGGGGATTCAAACCAGTGTAACAGGAGCAGGGCACCAGACCTGTTTACCAGCTGCTACAGATCCTTGCAAGCCAGCTTGCACCTCCAAGCCAGCAGCGACCACAGCCCTTAGAACAAGATCAATGGTAGTGAGGCAGCTTTCCTAACAGTACATCTGTCCCCCTCCCTGGGTGGGCCCCCAAAAGAGTTGCCTGTCTTAGAGCAGCCTACACACAGCAAGAGGTCAGTGGAGCCCACTTCTGGCTGTAGCTCCATAAAACAGAACAAACACTTCCCAGGAAGCTCCCATTGCAGAGAAGAGGGCTTGAGCCTTTCCTCAGAGCCTGGTTACTCACTCCCCCAACCACACACCCCCAAAATAGCACTTAACATTACCAGCGTCCCTCAGCTAAGAGGAAGATGCTGTTCAGTGAGGTCAGGCATAACCCAAATCATGCTTTGCTGCCTGTGTTCCAGGCCCAAGTGCAATGATGCTGAGCCCTGTTTAACCATACACCAGACAAGTCAGGGAGACCAATTTCAAGTTAGTTATATTGTCTATGTGGGCTAGTTCTCCTCACCTGGCTTACGCAGGCCATGTGCAGCACCTGTGGAGCCCCAAACTCCTCTAGGACTGCCACCAGCCCCAGCGGTGCCTGTCCTCACGCCAGCTCCCCGCTCTGCCCACGCGCAGGCTGCTGGCGTCAGATTTCCCCCAGTCACTAAACTGCTTATCGTCACGGCATTAACGCTGCTTTCTGGCTCTGTTTCTAGTGCCACGTTGGAGCACAGCCTGGAACACAGCCTCAGCGCCCAGGGGGTCTTTTGAAGAAAAGAAAGTTAGGGGGACAGGGGTAGGTTAGAACACCCTGCCATCCTGCTCTCCTCCCCTGTTGCATTAAGAGTTAGCCCCATCCTCCATCCAAAAAGCATTTTTCCAGAAGTAAATACAGAGTTTAAAGGAAAAAAGTTACAAAGGGTACTCAAACTGTAGAGTTGTAAACAGTCCCAAACCTTTAGAGTACTCACAGATATAAACATGCATTAGAACAGCTTCCCATTTAGATAACACACTAGATGAGAGGAGGGAGAAGAAAAACGGCTGGTCAGCCCTAACGATTCCTCCCATACCATCCCTCAGGGCAGCATTTCCTCTCGGCTAATCCTTTTTCCCCTCCTACCTCTGGCACCAAGCCCACAACCCACACGAGCCAAACCCTCGACTTTCTTCACACACCAGCCCACTTGTAGAGGACACTCACTTGTTCCATGCTGCAGCCACCAAGCAGGACACCCCCGAGCCCCTGCTCCCCCGCCCGGCGTGACTCAGCGCTGAGCTCCCGCAGCTTAAATCACTTGGGCAGGACCATCACATGATGGAGGGGGAGTGAAGGAGGGGATCGGTTGCAGCTGTTGGGGGCTGGAGCTCTCTCAGCCATTTAAAGTGGGCAGCAGGAGATCTCTGTGGATATTGTTCTTTGCAGGCAGGATGCGTATGATTTTAAAAGCTAGTGATTGTTTGTTTCTGGGTGATCCTAGAAATCCTTACTGTAAGCTCTTCTAGCCGCTATGCCGTGTATGTTGGCTCTCATCCCGGGAGCTCGAGTGTGGCTCTGTGCCTGCAGCGAGGTGCCTGCTTTTTGTTAAGTGATCCACGTCTAAAACCAGGGTTGGAGTCCTCGTGTTACTGCTGCAAAGTGACTGCCTCTGAGAATGTGTGTGTACGCATCCTCCCAGCCCAGCCTCACGCCTGCAAGGAGCCAGGACTCGCGGGAGGCCCCGGGTACAAATCACGGCTACTTGCAGTTAATGAAACCCAAAGATTTGTTATATTCATGCCAGCATTTAAAAAGTGCTTGAAAGTTAAGGTCGCTTGTGTGGGGCACTACTGGATGTGAGAATTCAGGCTGCAGCTTTTGAAAAGGAGCGTGATCCTGCTGGTTCCATTCCAGTTGCGAAAGACTCCAGAGGGAAAAGAGAAATGCTTTGTTAGCAGAGGAAGAGGCTGGGCAAGGTTGAGTGCAGCCAGCAAGAAAGGAGGCTGCTTTCCCAGCGAGCCCCTGACGCCTGCTTTTCCCCTTTACTATGTCCCTTGGAAGCACGCAGCATCATGACTTCCCCTGGGGGTCTCTGCAGAGCAGGGAGGTGAAGGGGGGAGTGACTGTGGAGCTTTGTGGGTCTGTGGGACTGGATCAGCTGGGTGCCGCTTGTGGCTGTGGACTGGCTTCAGCGGGGTCCTCAGGCCTTCATGCTTTGGTTTCCCTCATCCATGAAGTGACATCGATGACATGCAGCTTCACAATCCCCCTTGGAAAACTTCCCTCAGAGCTGCAGCGTGCTACTTGTTGGTTAAGCCGTGCCTAGCCTGTGAGAGACCCATCTGCAGAGAGCTTTAGGAGGGGCTGCGCAGGAATTCATGGCTAGGTAGCAGGAGGAAACACGCTGCCTCGCAGCAGGCTGCTGGAACTTCATTAGAGCTCACTGCCATATGCGCAGCATCCCGACTCCTGCAGCATCCTGTGCCCCAGATATCCCCCGCACCCATTGCCGAATATCCGCGTGGTGTTTCGGCCTCCCGTATGACGCTGGGGGAATCAAAGCCCAGCTGCGTTTGAACTAGAAAATCACGAGCTTGAAAAGCAGCCCTGTGACCGGTGTGTATAAAAGAGGGCAAAATGCTGACTGGAAGCACGACAGGAAAAATCCCACATGTTGCCCTGGCCTCAAGCTAACTCCCTGGCCATGCTGCGCACACGCGAAAGCCAAGCTGGAGCGGGGAGTTAGCTGCAGGAGCAGAACTGGTGCAGGCAGCAGACCCCACGGAGAGCAAGCCCCTCCATGGGCAGTTCAGAGAAAGGCCAAGTAATTAATTCCCCCTTAAGTTAGCCCCAGTATCCAGCGTGATGTTAACTGGGATCACGTGTTATAGATAGGCTTTAGGCGCCCGCTCTCTGTGCGCCTGAGTTACTGAGAATTGTTCCCCCGTTCGTGGCCACGTGTAAGAGGTTGAGCAAATTCTGTTTGGTCGGTTGGGTTTTTGTATTTGCTTTCCATTCAGCTCTGGGAAATCCCTGGAGGCTTCTCTCCTCCTTTCAGCGTGACAGCGTTTCTGGAGAAAGAGCTACTGGCAAGGGGAGTTGTGGTGCTGGGGCCGTGCAGTGCCATAGTCTGACAGTGATGGGGAGGCAGAAGAAATAACATCTTCCCTTTTGCTATCTCCAGTGGGAAGATGTGGGGGAAAACTCCCCAGTGGGGCTGCTTCCCCTTCAGAGGCTTTGTAGAGGGAAAATACGCTGCAAAGCAAAGCCATGCTGCCCAGCCTCACCCCACCAAGGGTGACCCCAGCCCCTGTGCACAGCACGAGGCAGAGGACGTCTTACACTGCCCACAGAGAAGGGACCCAGCCCGGACACACACTGCTTCCTGGGAGGGGAGTTCTGTGTCTGAGGAAAAACGTAAAGCTCACAGCAGGCAGGCAGAGGATTAGGGTGTGCTTTCAAGGTCTAGGGAGGACAGAGAGAGATGCTGCCCTGTGCAAGCTGCTCTTGCAGCCCAGCACCAGTAGGTGATGTTCTGAGAAGCAGCTCTGGGCTGAGGACCAAATGCAGAGAACAGCCCTCCTGAGCTGTATCACAATTGTAGCAAGGGATTGCAATACAAACAGGCCCCAAGAGAGAGTAGTGGAGGTGCATGCAGTGTAAATGTTCCCATTCCCAGGAGTTACTGCTCTCCTATATGCTTTTGGGGAAGAGCGTCGCACACCCCAGACAGCCCCGGCAGAGAGAGAAGAGTAATCTCCTGCTCAGCCACAGCGCGATGCCCAGAGGAGTTTTCCCCTGTGGGGAGAATTAAGGGTTCCCTCTCAGCATCTGGCCTTGCAGGCTTGCTTGAAGGCATGGGGCACTGCCCAACACCAGGTCCTCAGCCCAAACGCCTAATTCCTCTCTTGATTGGCACAGGCTGAACTCAGACAACCGGCCAGCCTGATTTTCTTGTCATTCCCTCCAAATGCCCCAGATTGGTTTTAGAAAAATGCAAATACCAGAAGGATGTAACATGCTGGTTGTTGCTCTTTTTAATTTCCCATGAGAGAAAATACACAGTGGCCCTTGGCAAGTCATATCTCTGGCTCATCGCTCCTGTCATTAGAAATGGCTTACTCCTGAATTTGGAAGATCTGAGAACACACCTCTGCTGCTGGCAGACTCAGGGACTACAGAATATTCTGTAGCCCGCGTGACATGGGATCCAGAGGCCAGCACTGCTGGCTTTTCAGTATCTGTGCCTGGTTTGTCTTGCACTGAACCCACACACACTGGTAGCTGTTGATGCTACATCTCCCAAGTTAGTCATTGTTGCAGCTGAGAAAAAGGCCCCACTTCTTGCTGAAAGATCAAACAGTAGCTTTCTCCTCCTTTGGAGATGGCATCTGGCCCCAGCTCCAGCACAGCAGCACTGTACATGTGCTTCCCTGGGAGGGCACCACCGCTCCAACCATCGCACCAGGGGAACACACACCTCCCTTACTTGGGCTGCCAGGGAGAGGGAAAAACTGCTCCAACTGACTTGCACTAGCACAAGGATTACACTGGTAAAATAATGACAAAAGACTCATTTCCCTTTTTAATGCGAGATAAAGCTTCAAGTTAACTGTAAGTTTGGAAGGGTTTTGCACTTTCTTTAGAGAAGATTTATTCTGTTGCTAGAAGTTTTTTTCTCAGTTCATCAAGCAAAGACATCATCTTTCTCTTGCACTGTCTGTCAGGAATACTTGTCAACACTGTCTGGATGGGATCCTGGTCTCAGCCATAGCCCCTTGTTATTCTTGCAACCCAAATGTTATGCTGTTACAGCATAATAGATACACACGTTATATATATCATACACACAGCTGTTTTCTACCTCTTTGAATATCTGGTGACTTTAACTTAAGCAATCCTTGGCTACTACTGCTGCTTGATTGTGATTTTTCCTGTTTCTCCCATAGCATGTTAGTTTGTCTCATCCAAGAAGTTCCTGTCTTCTTGCTGAAGTAGTCATCACCCCCTGAAGAATTAAATTGCACACAGTTGCTCTGGGCCCTTCTGCACCAAGTGTCCCTTGCATGGCTGGCTGTAACAACACTCTTGCACCCTGTTATCTTCCATGCCTGTGCTGTCCAAGTGGGTTGGTGTGGAGACCACAGGGACATTGAGCTAGATACAAGAAAAATCCTTAGCCTGCTCTTCTAAGGCAAAGGATGACTCTGGAGCCACAGTCCAGTTTGGCAGGAGGTTGAGAGATCTTCCCAAAGGCTGCAGGTACCGAGCTTCCCAAAACACCACTTCACAGGGAAGTTTATACCAGGAAGAAAGGCTGAAGCTTCACTCCACCCTGCACGCCAGCTGGAGTTGTATGGCCACATGTCACTCGAGCATTTTCATGCCCGGGGGTTTCCCAATTTCAGCTTTCCCTACATTAAAAGGGAAGCACCTCTATTCCAGGTTAATTATAAACCAAGTTAATTACAAAGAACTCCTTGCACTATCTCAAAGCGATGAAAGGAGTTTGCTGAATCCTTCAGTGGGATTGTGTCTCTTATTCCCCTCATTAACACAGATCCAAGCTGACAATCCCTCTGTTTCTCTCATCTCTTGGTGGATTAGATTAAACTAGACCGAGTTGTTAACTACTCAGCAAAACTGAGGCTTAGTTATTTTTGGCTCATCTCACTTTGGCACCTCTTTCCATAGCTTTTAAGTTTGCACATGGCAAACACCTCTGCTCAGAGTTCTCCTCTCTAAGGAGCCATTTACCTTTGCTCCTCATTGGAGGTCCCCCCCTACTCTGAACTTATGAATCCAGGTACATCAGCAGGAGATAAGTTTCTCCTCCAAAGTCACCATTGCAGTAAAAAGCAGGGTGCTGCCCTGCTGCTGTGCACTGCCAGGCTGCTCCTCCACCTGCCACACCACTCCTTCTCCCATTTCCTGCCGTACTAGGGTGCCAGACCTGACCCTGTTCCCCTGTGACACCTTACCCAAAACAGCAATATCTTGCTCTGGAGCAGGCAGCTATAACAGCTATTACAGTATGAATTCACAGCACAGACCACAGGTTACCCACTCTTCTAGTCCATGTTTTCTGGAGGTCTATCAGCTCTGACAGGTTTGATTATTTTCTTAACAGCATTGTTGTCTACTTCATATCTATGACCACATGGCAAACTTCTGCAACAGGGAACAGATGCTGGAGCACTGGGATACCACAGTAGGAAAACAACACTTGACAAGCCTTGTTTGTGGTCTAGCTCCAGACAATATGGGTTTGATTTTTTACCTCGTGATCAGCTGCAAGGAGACTTGTGGATGGGGGGGGTGGGGAAGATAGTTAACTCAACCTTTGCCTATCCTTAACCAGCTGAATACAATCTGTGCAGGCCTTTAAACCATTTACATGTTGTGCAAGAGTTGAGAAAAGATAAAAGGGTGTCTATCTGCATTGCTCTCCAAAGTATTCAGGCAGTAGAGCTCCTTAGCTGGGTCTGGACCTTGCATGAGTGGAGCAATAAGAGAAAGCTATCAATAACATGCCCTATTCTGGTTAAAAATAAAAGGAGGTGTCTCTGGAGAAGGATCCTCACTGGAGTAA
Organism: Tetrax tetrax; assembly: GCA_009806455.1. Classification (NCBI taxonomy): domain Eukaryota; kingdom Metazoa; phylum Chordata; class Aves; order Otidiformes; family Otididae; genus Tetrax; species Tetrax tetrax. Next base: position 270,535 of record WHYT01017044.1, read on the forward strand.
GCATTCTAGGTAGCTTTTTTTTCCCCTAGAACTATGGCTACTTCATACAACTTAAATATCTAACTTCGGTTTCATTTCCTGTTCACAAATCGGTTTTCAACACTTAGTGCCATCCATCAAGTCAGAGCTCCTGGGTGTCACCAAGAAGGCTGGGATGCTCTTCTGCTGGGTGCATTCAGCCCACTCCAGGCCAAAGCAGTGGATCTGTGTGGTCACGGTAGACACATCTGGAAGCACCACTTCCTCCTTTGTCTGACACAGGAGTGGTTTCAGCAGGGCTGCAAGGCAGAGGCAGCACTGTAATGCTCAGGTTGAAATGCCTTATTTAATCCTACTTATGTCAGGATTGGAGAATGCACAAGTTGGAGGTGCCTGGAGCTGATTTGTGCATTCCCCAAACTGTTTCCCTGGTGCGTGGTCATTTGCAGCAGAGGCCAGCATCACTTACCTGCTCTGCAACAGCAAGAAGTGCTGTGCTCCAAGCTGAAAGGCTGTCTGCTATGCCAGCACGGCTAACCAGAGGTCCTTCTGTGGAACAGTGGCACTGCCAGGACCACGCATCCTCCACTTGTCCTGAGAGCTGCAGGGAAACGGGCAAGTATAATCTGAATTGCTGCTGAGGCAAGTCATCCTTCCCACCTTCTCCATCAGCGAGGCAAGGGCACTGGCTATGGGTTCCCACACTCCCAGCACCTGACAAAAATAGGGTCTGTTGGTCTTTTAGATTTTCTCCATATAACTTCTTAAAGGCTTTTGTCCCTTACATCACAATAACTATGTGAAATATACAAGGAAGGGTCTCCCTTGTACTGAAGGGCTGTAAAATAATTTGTTTCACAGCTTGCCTGAAATCAATGGGGGGAAATTATCTCACAGTGACTTTGAATAGGGTGGGACCAAGCCTTCTGCATCAGCCCAGTGTCCACAAAAGCATTCCAGCAACCTTAAGCCAGTCTGATTTGTAAGAGCACTCCTGCAGCCTGACATATAGCACACTTAAAATGCCAGGATAGTTTGGAAACTTAAGCCATCTGGAGTTCTTGCCCACAAAAATATACACATGCTAAAATTTGTCTCCTTAGAGCCACCCACAGCGAGAAGGGATTCTATTAGAGCTGCCTCATATTTCTTTAATTCAATTCTAGGCATAAGAATATTGTCAATAAGTATTTGTAAAATGCCTTGCAAAGAACAAGCTGATTAAAATCATTATGAACTTCTAGTAAACAAGAACACTGTCCATTCTCAGCCTCAAAATAATAAAGGGCTTTCCAAACTATGCTACTGGGGTAAAGTTTCTTCCCCTTCCTGCCATCTTCTCCCTCAAGTGTTTTATCAGCCAGATCTAGCTTTTACCCGAAGCAAGTCCTGGGTCATGAGGGCTCCCTTGCTTCAGAAACAAGCTCTGACCTCCCCTGGCTGTTAAACTGACATAAACAACAGTACACTCAGGTTTAAGACTGACATTACTGAATCCCTTCATTACCACAGCTGTAAAAGTCTCAAGTGCAGGCAGATTATTTGGTAGCCTTCCATGATTGATGACAGGCCATTTCTCAGATGACTGGAACTTGACATGTCAGCTGGTAGCTGAAAAGAGCCAGTTAGAAATATACACATTGAGAAATACTTACATGCGACACTTCAAGTTCTGCTTGGAAGCAAAAGCATCTTTCCTGGGCACTGTGGGCACATCAGAAACCCTGCTCCTAAATTCCCTGAAGGCCATGGTGCTCTCACTCACAGCTCTCATGTGGGTCCACAAAAAGATTCTGGCCATAGTGTGATGAAATGAGGCAGCGGTGGGGAGCCCTGGGCACCGCAGGACAGAAGGGGAAAAGAGGGTAGATGGGATTTCTCACACTGATAAACAGCAGGAAATTGGGAGAGCTGACTCATGCCAAAGGCCTCAGCCATGACTGATGACACAGGCTGCAGGATACCCTCAGCTCCCAGGGGAGAGCACAAACACCACTGGCTACCTTGATGCAGCCGCCACAGCATTAGTCAGCAAAAGGTGGCAGGCTCCACCGAGGCATGCTCTAAGGCACTGCCCTCCCTGGCAAATGGGAGTCTGCAGCTCAGCATGCTCAGCACCAGAGGAAACAATCTGCAGGAAGGACAGGACTTTCCTGATGTACGGACACACAGATCCTTGTCTGGCTGCTGCTCCTCTCCAGCACAGACCATCCAGCAGCTGAAACACCGGCCAGCATTAAATCAATAGGTGAGCACCATCAGGAACTGCATCCTTGGGCTTCTTGTGAGGCAGCAATGAGAAACCAAGGAGAGGGGACTTGCAAGATGTTTGCTCAAATCATCTATTCAGTATTTATAAAGCAGAGAGACAAAAAAACCAAATCAGATGCAAATAACCCCTGAACTGAAATAACTGCATTTCCCTTGAGCATGCCATTCAGCAGATGACTAAACCAGTTCTGTTTATACCAGAACTGCAGCTTCCCCTCACTATGCCCATCTGCGCGTCTTCACCTGGAGGCAAGGCTGCCAGGCTCACTGACCTCCTGGAGATAGTGTGAATCCAAGCCACTTGCCTGGAAGCTGCCCTGCCTTGGCAAGGGCATTCCATGGTTCCCCCCCCCCCACCTCCAGAACACTCATGCCACATCTAATCAATGAGATGTGTAACTTAGTACAGTGCCATGCAGTGGCTTATCTTTTTCTGCAAACAGATGTGTTTTGACATATACATACTATATGTTATGAGACCATGTTGCTCATCCCCCTCTCCAGAAAAACAGCTTTACACAAACATTTCTAGGGGTTTTTGTCAAGCTTCTCATGCTTATCCTAAACCTGTGTCTCCTAATCCTGTGGTACATTCCTTGCCTTTGCCTACTGACTATAGTGACCAGGACTCAGATGGGAAGAATAAATCCAAGTTCACAGGCTTGCAGCTTATCGACCTCCAGCAAAAAAAAAGAAAAAAAAAGATAATTTAAGATTCAGGCTTTACCTTCTTTGTCACTGATGTTAAGACTCATGCAGGCTTTCCCTTGAGTCAAGTCACAAGGAAACTGAAGCTGCAACAGAGGAAGCATGTGATGGTACGGGAGAGGGACTGCTGCAGCCTCCAAACCCTGCACAGCCTCTACTGAAGTCCTGCAGGCTGCAAGTGAGCACTTTTCCCTTGGGCTTTTGCTCTGGAGCCCCTCTATCTTACCTAGCAGGCTTGCAAACCATCTGGGTGCAAGGACAAACCCTGCCCTCATCCTTACCAGTTCTTCTTTTATTTCCAAGGCCAGGAGAAGAGGCAAACCACAGGATTAAGGACTGGCTTCTGGTAGCCAAGGACAGGGTGCCAAAACAGCAAGGCTGCAGCCCCACACACTCCTTTACCTTCAATAAGAGGCCAGCCCAAATCCTCCCACTTTAGATACCATCACCAGGCAGCGTGAGAAACACCAGGAAGATAAGGAGGGCAAAGTGCTTGTTACTGGAGGGAGAACAGCTCTGTCTCTGTGGCAATAACACCCCCCATTAAGGCCTGAGAGCTATTTCTTGTCCTCTCCATAAGCAAGACTCAAAACCTTCTCATTTCCCCTGAATAATCTCATCTGTTTACCAGTGGCATGCTACTCCCATGCGGACTTTGGACGCCCCGATAACGCCTGCTCTGTGCTTGCCTGTGCAAAGCTCTTAGTTCCCTGCTGCGTTACTATCAGACTCCAGGCCCAGGACACACATACTAACAAAAATACTTCTAATTCCCACTCAAATATTCTGTGCTACATTAAAAACCATGAAACACCTGTCCTGTTATCACTTCATCAGATCATTCCTCAAGCCTAGAATTGTGCTTTGGGAAAACTGAAAAAAATACTGAAACTACTATTTTGGCAGAGGCCCAGCAGCACAGGGGAAGGTGCTGTGACTCATCTTTAAGTATTTTGGTCACTGCTTCCCATGGCACTATTAGAAATGCAAACTGAGGCCCCGTCCCCATGGATTGACATGCGAGTAGTTCTCATAGGTGTTCCCTTCACAATAGAAACCATGACTTTATGAATAAAGTGACTTGTAAATAGCTCGTGGTCTTCGAACACATTTGCCTAGAAAACACTATGACACTGGGACAAAAGCATCAGAAATGTCTACCCATATGCCACGAACAGTTTTGTGCTTTCCTTCAGTCCCACCAGAGCCAAGAACACTGACAGCAAGGTGAAAGGTATACCCCACAAATACAGACTTTGTTTCACTGCTATTTTATAAACAGGCTGTACAGTAAAAGAGTCTTGATAAACATTAGGAGCTTAAGTCTTCATTTTAGCTGAATCACAAAGTGGTTTGGGTGGGAAGGAACCTTTAAAGGCCACCCAGTCCAACCCCCCTGCCAGGAGCAGGGACATCTCCAACCAGATCGGGTTGCTCCGAGCCCTGGCCAGCCTGACCTGGAATGTTTCCAGGGATGGGGCATCCACTGCCTCTCTGGGCAATCTCTGCCAGTGTTCAATCACCTTCAGAGTAAGAAAAATTCCTTCCTTATATTCAGTCTGAAAGTACCAACTTGAATTTTAAAGCCATCACTCCTTATCCTACTACAGCAGGCCCTACTGAAGAGTGTCTCTCCAGCTTCCCCAGCCTTTTTAAGCACTGGCAGGCTGCTGTAAGGTCTCCCCAGAGCATTCTCTTCTCCAGGCTGAATGGCCCCACTCTCCCAGCCTGGCCTCACGGAAGAGGTGCACCAGCCCTCTCAGCATCTGCATGGCCTCTTCTGGACTTGCTTCAACAGGTCCAAATCTCTTTTGCCTAAATCCCATACAGATTCCAAATGCTATGGTCTTAGGCTTATCAGAAGCATCCAGAGACAGGTTTGCTCTATAAAGTTGAAACAACTACTCTAATTTAAAAAGCATAACTATACAATATCACCCATCTGCATCTCCCTAGAGAAGCTCTTGCACTTAAAGCTGCTATGACTGGTTTATGATTTAACACAGGGTCCCTCAGCATCAAATCTAAAGGATTTTGTACACTGAAAAAAGTTATCTTTATCAGGCTGCAAAACTTCTCAGAAAATCACCCCAAACCAACTTTTCAGTCCTACGGAGGGCTGCCCCATGTCTTGTCCCCTCATCACCTCTTAAAAATAAGTTACAGTGTTTTTTCAGTTTATTTTTTCCTCTGCTTTACAAAACTTTCTTTTGTATATTTCCTTGTCACTTTTAAGCATTCTATATTTGTTTATTTTTAAGTCAATAATTAAAACCTCTGGAAGTTTCTAACATCCTATTTATCTTTTTCAAACTTTACTACAAAGCAAAAAAAAGCATTGTTTCTTTTTCCCCTCAACATTAGTACAACAACAACACAAGCATATTAACTCAAAACAAAACTCAGAAAATTACCTTGCTTTTTCTTTTTCCTAGTTTGTTATTCCTCTGCTTGGTTCTTCAGGTCAATAAAGCTGATAGTATCAGGGAAAAAACCACCAAGTGGGACACAAACACAGGCTTTCCCAGCCTCTTTTTAAGCAGTTCTCACTCAGCACTGAGGCTATATAAGGGGGTAGGACACCATTATTTTTTTCAGGTGTGAGGATTAGATATCAGACTGGGGATGAGCACGTTAGGGTAGATTGTTCTTAAAAGTTTTTGAGTTGGGAGTATTTTTATTTTTTTCAATACGTTTTGTTTTTGAAGTCTGACAATTTAATGTAATAAATAATTTCTAATATATGCTGGGGAAGAAGTGGCTTTGTAGCTTTAAGATATTAATTTTAAATATTTTTGGTAAAGTACTTCAGATAAATATGTTAAAGTATTTTATCTCTTTTTTATTAATGGTAGGTCAAATTTTGTTTCCTTAAATACCCTCACATGGAGATTAGGGCTATTAATTTTGCCAAATTGAGAATTCAATTTCTAGTGCTTTCTAGTGTGACTCGGTTTCCAAAGGCAATATTTTTTTTTTTCCCCATTAAGTGGTAACAATTCTCTTTTTCAGTGGGGGAACTTAGGCTGGAGGAAAGTGTACAGTTAACTGCAGTTTTTTCCTCTTGTAAACCCCACGGTGCTAATTTTGCGGTACTACTTGTACTAAATGTAGTCATGCGAAATTCTAGCTTCAACAAGATTTAGTAGCATCTAAATGAGGTTGTCTCATTACTTGTTAAAAGTGTACAAGACATTCTCCTTATGGGGTTATATATAAACTATTTAAGTCAAATGGCATTTGTCACAGTAGAAAAAAGTGCATTTTGTGTGATGGACTCTCTAATGTGGTTTTTTTTTTTAGTCTACAAATTCTCTTTCTCCTTGCTGCTTCAGAAAGTGGTGTGATACACAGGATGTCCTGGCCTTTAGCTTAAGCGAACAATGTTTTGCTGTACTGCTGCTCTGCTTTGCCCAAGAACACTTCTTTAATTCCATGAAAGCCTCTTTGGTTGCTGGAGCTGGGATGCCACCCTTGCTCTAGCATTTGGTTCTTGTCCAGGGGCTTGAAAAAACAAAACAAAACAAAACTGAAGCATGGCAATTAGTTACCAGCTTGCTGCTCCCAGATTGGGAAGCTTAGCGTACGTTTGGTGTGTTTGTAGATGGGAAGCTCCTCTCAGATGGAAAGCTTTGATTTGCTGAGTGGGAGGAGCTTTGTATCTTCAAAGAATAACTGTGCCACAAAATGAGACTCAAATGGTCCCAGTTCCCCTTCTGTACTGGGTTTATCCCATTCAGGTTAAATGGTTGCTAGTTTCAGCAGCAGCCTTGCAAACTCCTGTGGTTTAAGAAGCCATTCTATGGTGTAAGTGACAAACACCCTACAGGCAAGGGAAAATTGGTGACTAATGAAGAGACTTCATTAATAGCTGAGCTATCGCATCGGCCTGCCAGCTCACCTGTGTAACTTCTGTTGGTAAAGGCTGCAGCAGGAGTCTAATCAGAGCCACAAGTTGGGAAAGTAGAGACCTTAACAGGAGCCGCATGAATCATGATCAACATCCAGCTCTGATGCATTGTCGTCTGCTTGTAGCAATCTAATGAGTGGGTGCAAAAGCATGTGCCCCCGGAGCAGGGAGGTGATGAGAAAGGGTTACTGTTCTCAGGGTTCCCTTTACCGTAACTTCGTAAGGCTCCGAGCTCACAGGCTTGACGGTATGTGCTAGGCAAAGGCTACTGCGTGAAAAAACACTTCCCTCCTTCGAAGGATGTGGCTTTCAGAGTACAAAGCATTTGGTTAGAGATTAGCATTGGAGAGTGGAGAGGTGGACTTTATCACCCCCGGCCGCCAAGTGGGAGGTGTGTTTCCAAAAGCCATGAGAGGAGAGGACAGAGTCCTACTGTGCGTTAATCCGTGACACGTCCTGTGTTTCAGGGTGGTGCCGAATCAGATGCCTGGATTGGGTGTGAAGCGAGGAGCCGCGTCGACCTGCAATGAGGAAACGCCAGCGTGCGCGGGTGCGGAAGGAGCCAGGCAGGCTGCCAAGTAAGTAGTAAGGAGATCAGCAGCGCTTTGAAACGGAGATGCTCAGGCTGCATGTGTGTGTATCTAGGGTTGGATTACTCCTGGGGGACTGGATCTATGATACCTGCATCGCTCTGCCTGCCTGATGCTCCAGGGCAGCGGTGTGATTCCTCCAGGCACATAATGAAGGATCTGACCCTGCCTTCCACGATGGGCTGGAGATGAGTTTCACCCTATCCGTTGCTTATTTCACCAACAAAGAACTTGGAGGATGAGATTTTCTGTGGATTAAAAGAGTGGTTATTCCCCCAAATAGTGACTGACTGCTTTTAAAAAGTGTGGTGTAGGAGCTGTGCAGTGTTACCAATATTAGCAGTCCAAGAACTGCCAAGTAATCCTAGGGTGATAAACCAGAGTGAATGCACGCTGGATCCAGTACGGAAAGCTTTTTGGCAGTTTCAAACGTATAATTTAAAAATTGGAGAAAGCAGTTTCTTTGTCATCTCAACAGGCGAGCAAACAGTGGTTACAAAGTGATTTCAGAACTTATTGTTAGACTGCTGAACTAAATACTACTAGGGAGAGAAAGCTGCTCAAAAAAGGATGACAGAGAAGGTCTGCAACAGTGTGCAGGGAAAAAAAAAAACAAACACTACTTAGATTTGCGTCACGGAGAAAGGTCATGGAAAGGGTGTAAAATGAGAATCCCAGGGTAGCACTGTCCTCCTCAGTCTTTGTCATAGCGACAGTGGAGACAGGGGAAAACCTTATTCTTTGGAAGCTGTAGATGGCTGTGGAGCAAAATTATGCTGCCTACCAGACTGCTCTAGTCAGCTCACAAACTTGTTTAATTTGAGGTTTCTTCCTGAAGCTCTAGGCTGCACGCGAAGGCTCTCCTGGCATCCCTGATACCCCCTATCAACAGGTTACTTTTAGGAGCTGGTAGCTGAAGCTCACGGAAGGCTTCAGCGAGTGCTCTGGTGCATGCTGTGAATTGTGCCGATGGCTCTGAATGTGGTGGAAAAGACTTCAGCTTTTGACCAGGCAACAGCCACGTGGCATGTCGGTGCTGATCTAGGTGAGAACCCCTCGCTGGATCTAAGAGGAAGGGAGACACAAAGGATTCCTCCTGCTGTGGGCGAGTCCTGGAGGGCCCTCCGTGCCAATAGCTCAGCGGCCGCATCAGAGTTGAATTTCTTATAAATTCAACTTTGTGTTGTCCTATCCGAGAAGAATAATTCACTGCCTGACCTCTTTCCTTTGTAAAAGGAGAAAACCAGGCTAGGAAAAGGCCACAACGTTTTGTGGCCACGGAGTGAGGCAGAATAGCTTCCCTGCTGCGAGAAGAGTTCCTCCCTCAAATCAACCCCGGACAAAGCGGAGCCCTCAATTAGTGCTTGAGCCAGGACTGGAGGCATTCCCCAGCTCGTGTGTTATGCAAGGGCCAGGTTCTGCTGCCCCAATTCCCATTCCTCCCCGAAACTGCAGACATTTAAACACACGCCTCAAATACATGAGCAGTCCCACCTACCGCACTGCTGTGCCCCAAAGCAGCCGGCTGACGCAGAACCCGCAGCCCTGGTTTCACAAGCAGTGATGTCCACTGCTCCTGCATCCGGGGTCACCCAGCAGCAGAAGCATCAACCAGGCCGTGATGCACCCCTGTGTCCTGTACCTTTGTGTTCTTCCTGCCCTCAGAAAGGAGAGCCAGAGGAGGTGCAACATTAACCTACTGCATTTTTTTAACTGTTCAGAGCTCACTTATGCTAAATGAGAGAGCAAAGTACATTACTGGACCCATGCAATCCAGTGAGATTCCTAAAGCCAGGCTGCCATTTGTAAGCTCTCAGGAATGACCGCGCTAGGCATCTCTCCCTGCACCCCCAACCCCACCCACTCCCATCATATAAACACCTAGGAGGCAATTTAGCACTGGGATCCCTGGGGAAATGCAGCTTTGGTTATGAAATTGCCTTCCCCCTACAAGCTTGGGACCCATACCAGAGCACACCTCCTTCTGTGCCCAACTCTGATTGCAGCAACAACGCTTTCTGTCCCCAGGCACGGGGACGGGGCCTTAGTCACAACACGGGTACCGCTTCCTAATCCCGTGGTGTGAGGAAAGGGACCGGAGGTGCAGGAAGGAGGGGGTGGTATCGGTGCCGCCGGGCAGCCCGGGGCAGTTGTGGGGAGGAGCAGGGCTGGGGTGCTGCCCTGCATTCCTTTCTGCATGGGCTGGTGGGCAAGATGGGCTGGGAAATGGAGCGGGCGCGTGACATTCTCCTCTGCTCAGGGCTCTCCAGTTGCTCACCGAGGACTTTTGTGGGAAGGCTGGACCTTGATCAACTGCATTCTTAAAGGCAGGACTCGTCCTTAATCTGCTGGGATTAAAAAGGGATGCAGTCGTAGCTACTCCCCAGAATTTAGGCGGTGTAAAAGTGTTTTGCAAAGCCCAAGACCAACAACAACCTGTTGCTGTAAGCAAAAGCAAGCACTCCACCCTGGTCGGGGCCTGGCTGTGAGCTTCACACCGGCGTCTGAGACCCCAAACCCATGGTCCCACTAATGCTGGTGATCGTGGCTGCGCCCAGCAGCTGCTGCCTGCCCTGTGGGGTGCGCAGGTGCCTGCCAAGGGTTCTGCCTGCTTCTAGCAGCCGTTACATCCTCTCCCTGGTAGAAAAGCGAGAAATAGGAGGGAGGGCAGAGAGGCTCGGACAACGCTTCATTGGATTAATTTAAAAGTACATTCTTCAATAGGTTCCATCTGTTTCACAGCTTTTTTCCGCCTGCCTGGCTTCCTCTCGCGGGATGGCCACCAAGGTCCCATCTCCACTGGTGGGGAATGCCAGGGAGCTGTCTCTCAGTCGCTCTCGCTGCCCGTTCGGTGGGACCCTGCCCCGCGGCCGTGCTGTGGCCTGAGGCAGGCAGGCAGTGCTGCCCTGCCAGCTGACAGCGAGACCTTGCTGACGGAGGCCACGCTGCAGGCCAGGGGCTGCGTGGGGAACATAATTGTGCCGCGGGGTGCTTCCAGGAGCTGCCAGATCTCCCCCGAGGTGGAGCTGCCCAGGTACTCCCAGGGCCGGCGCCCGCTGCTGTCCCGCACCTGCACCTGGCACCCCAGTTGCAGCACCAGCACCTTGATGACGAGTTGGTGGCCGTGTATGGCAGCCAGGTGCAGCGGAGTGTACCCGCAGCCCGAGCGGGCGTCCACGTCCAGGGCCAGCCCAGCCTGCCGCGCTGCTGCTGCCAGCTCCTGCAGGCCTGGCCCGTCCCCGTGCTTGGCCAGCCAGTGAAGGACCGTGAAACCTGACATGAAGTCCCGCTGCAGGGCCAGCTCGGGCTCTTCCAGAAAGAGACCCCGCACCCGAGCCCAGCGGCCCGCTGACGCCGCCACTAGCCAGGCGTGCTCCCGCTGCCCCAGTGGCACTGACAGCCCCCGGCTTGGGACGTTCCTAGGGGAGCTCTTGGAGAGCGTGGTGCGGGGCTGCCGCCCGCAGTCATCTGGCAGCGCTGGGGTGATGCCCTGCACCTCCAGCAAAGCGAGCTGGCACCTGATGCTGCGGAAGACAGGCATCAGTGCTGAGGGGCAGCTCTCTGAGGGTCTGGGGGAGCCTTGTGCTGGCAGCAGTGACTGAGACGGAGGTGGCTTGGCAGGGGGCGGCTGCAGGGACCGAGATGGGGGTGGTCTGTCAGGGGGTTCCCGCAGAGACTGAGATGGGGGTGGCTGGGTGGCGGAGCATGGTGGAGATTGGGATGGGGGTGGCCTAGCAGGGGGCTGCACCACAGGACCTGAGGGCAGTGGCAGGGTTTGGTATGGGTACAGCAGCAGGGCTTGAGGTTGGGTTGCTCTGTTGGGGGTTAGCACCCTGGATCCTCTCAGCGGGGATGGGGATGGCTTGGTGGGGAGATGCTGCAGCGACCTGGATTGTGAGGGGGGCAGCTCGGTGGAGGGCAGGACATGGGGGCCTGCTAAAAGCCGTGGGGATGGAGGGGGGCTGGTGGGGAGCGCCTGCAGCGAGCAGGACAAGGGTAGCGCCCCCGGGGCGGGCAGCCGGGGCCGGGATGGGGACAGCGCCCTGGGGCCCGACGGCAGCAGTGCGGACTGGGATGGTGCGGTGGGGGGCCGCCCCCCGGGGCCTGCTGAGGGCGGGGTGGCCTTCAGGAGGGGCGTCCCGGTGGGGGGCTGAGGCAGGGACTCGGTCGGTGGCCGCTCTCCAGGGCGTTGTGGCGGCAGGGACCCGAACGGGGCTGGCCCAGTGGGAGGCAGCGGAGGGGAGCGGGATGGTTTGGCAGAGGGCGCCCCGGCGGGGGTCAGCGCCCCGGGACCCGACGGCAGCGGCCGGGTCCGGTACGGAGGGGGCTGCGCGGCAGGGGTGGCCGCCCGGGCACCTGAGGACGGCGGCCGGGTCCCGTACGGGGGAGGCGGCGCGGCAGGGGTGAGCGCCCCGGGATTCGAGGAGAGCGGCTGGGTCCGGTACGGGGGAGGCGGCCCGGCGGGGGTGGGCGCCCCGGGACCCCGCGGAGGGGCGGCAGCGGCACGGCGTGCCCGGCGACACTCGCAGCAAGGCCCGCCGCGGCCCCGGGCAGCGCAGCCCCCCGCCACGGCGGCCCTCGGGGGCTGCCCCACGCCCGGCTGCCCCTTCTCCGGGGGGCCGCGCCGCCCTTCGGGGTCGCGTCGGGGCGGCGGCGGCTCCTTCTCCTCCTCCTCCTCCTCCTGCTGCTGCTGCTGATTCGACGGCGGGAGCTCCTCATCGAGGAGATCGCGGTACCTGCGGCGGAGGACGATGTCCTTGGAGGCGCCGGGGACGGCGGAGGGGTGGACGGTGGCCAAGGAATTGACGAGGTTCTTGAAATATTCCCGGCGCTCCCGCCGCTGCTGCTCCGGTAACGCCGGGTCGCGGAGGAAACCCTGGAAGTGGCGGAGCAACGCCGCGTTGGGGGCTCGGCCCCCGGCCCCCCAAAGGAAATCCAGCACGGCCTCCTGGCTCAGCTCCCTCGCCATGCTCCGGGCTTGCCGCCTCTCGCTTCTCCTCCGCGGTGCTCGGCGCTGCACGTCGGGGAAACCCGCCTCCTGCCCCGCCGGGCCTCTCCGCCTCCTCTTCCTCCTTCGCAGCCGGGCCGCCACCCGCCCCTCGGTTGCCTTTGCCCCGGGTGGCGGCCCGTGGGGCGAGAGCGGTGAGAAACGGTGGCAGTGAGGGAGGGAAAGCAGGGCAGAGGGGCTGGAGGAGCCTTGTTAGTGCTCGGAGAAGTGCGAGGCTGGATTGGTGGCGTGTGGCGAGGAGGAAGAGCGCTGTGTCAGTCATTATGTCAGTGAAGGCACAGGAGGCAATGGGCGCAAATGGAAATGCGAGAAATTCTGTTTGTGCGTGAGGAAAAGCTCCTTGAGAGTCAGGGTGGTCGAGCAGTGGAGTAGATTGTCTGGAGAGGTTGTGGTTTCCATCCTCAGGGACATTCAGAGCTCCACCGGGCGCAATCCTGCTCTGTGGGACCCTGCCTGAGCAGGGGGCTGCGCCGGACTATCTCCAGGGGCGCCTTCCGACCCTGCGATTCCGTGCCTTACAAAACCTGGCAAGAAAGATACGCCACTGCGGTGTGGTTCAGGGCAGCTGTTACTGCAAGCGTGTGGGATTGTACCCATGCATGACAGCCACACGCAAATACCAAGAGTGCCTGAAGTAAAATTTTATCTTGTATCATCTCTGTATTCACTGTGTGGTTGAGGTGCTCTCGCTTTTGCTTTTCCTTGTGGTGTATGTTGTAGGAGAATGTGGCTGCATCCCACCAGCAGTGTTCGAGTAGGGTGCGGGTGCTGGGAAGAGGGTAAGGCTCGTGTTAATATTTTATCATTTTGCACGTGCTTTTGGTACAGTGGTTCAAGGCATAAATACCTTTCTCCCTCTTCTTTTGGTGAGCCCTGAGTTGCAGTCACAACCCTGTGTTCGATAGCAGCACGCTCTCAGTTGAGATTAAATGAATGGAGCGTAATGATGTAATTGTGATCACAAAAAAGAGAGGAGGGTAGATTGTGAAGATAAAAAATCAAAGTAAATAACAACAGCAAATGACAACACTACTATGAAAGCGTTGCTTTGGTTTAATGGACTAAGGCGTAAGCGGGAGGCTTTCCATGATATTCTATTTTAATTTAAACACCCTTGGAGAGATTATCTTGCTTACCGTAAGCTTAGTTTTGACTAAAGAAACAGAGGTTTTCCTCCTGTGAAATGTCCGTTCTCACCCCTAAGCCTTTTTCCTGAAGTCAGCAGTAGACATTCAGGTAACGGTAAGTGTTACCCGAAGTACCTGCAGGAGGTTTAAAGGGACTCTTGTTTCTCCTTATGCCCTGTTGGCAAATTGGTCGCTTGTAGTTGTGGGTGGGAGTCTTCAGGATGGCCAGATGTACCCCAGCTTCACCCGCATTGGGAGTTCTGGACACAGCAGGTCTCTTGATTCTTTGAGTGAAATTTAACTAAGTTGTGAGTAGTGCTAATCACAAAACGAAGGCAGGATCAAACATTACTTCAAGACTTTAAAAAAAAAAAAAAATAAAAGGCCACCACTTAGTCCTGTAGCTTCATATTGGTGTGCAAGAAGATGTTGCCTTTCAGGAGCTTTATAGCTATGTTTGTTTTTAAACAGGAGGTGAGTTAACCCAAGTTTGGTGTCTGCTTGCGTATTTTCTCATCCCATGTAATCTAACACATTGCCCTGCAGCTGACACAAAAGGTTATTAAAGCATTGACGTGCTGTCTCTGCAAAATGATGCAAAACACCTTTGGAAAAATGGAAACTGTTTCCGTGGGGTCTCGAGAGTGAGGGACTGGCAATTCCCCTTTCATGGGTACGGATTTGTGAGCAGCAGTTGTGATGCTTTGAGGAGTGAGAGGTCTTCCCACTGAACACTAGGAATGCAAGGAACTACGCTAGCTGAGATCTAGAAAGATTGCAGAACACTTCTTTATCTTGACGGGGTTTTTTTTCCCTACTCTTTCAGGATGAACAGCCATACCTGGGAAGGTCCGTCTGCAAGAGTATCGCAGGGAAAACTCAGAACACTGCCAGCTTCAGGCCCAGGAAGGACACAGTGAGTCACAACAGGCTTCTGCAAATGCAGATGATCTTTGCATTCGTTAAATTATGCTGATTCAGGAGTATGATGCCTGCCTCTAATTCAGACAAGGGGAAGCTATGTCTGCCTCACCCACAGGTGCGACGAGGGCAGTTCTGTAGATACGATCATCAGGTTTCCACTAGAGGCTGCACTGGTCCGAGCACATTTCCCAGCACAGCACCTCCTCACCTGGAGCTGTGCACACAGGAGGAATTTGCTTCGAGAGCAAGAACCTGAGTCTAATACAGCAGCCTCCCTAGGATATTAGCAGTAACGCCTAACACGATACTGCAATAAAAGCACCGTGTCAACTCTGCTTGCCACAATTTACTGGTAGAAACCCCAGTAGGGTTTTTTTTTTTGTGTGGCACCTTTGCTAGTGGTGGCTGCACCTGTGTCTCGTTGAGGGCTGCTGCCCCAGGTGCAGCTCCTCAGCGCTAAGGTAGTGGTCCTGTGCTTCCTTTGGTTCCTGTTCGGGCTGGGGGAACAGGCTTGGGCAACTGTTCTCAAGTACCTGCTCTGGAGTCCTTCAAAACATGATAAAAAGAGCTGTGGGAAGGAAACGCCTGGACGTGGTAGCCCTCTACAAACAGCCACATGGTTCTTCACAGCGATACAAAAATGGCTTTTGGACTGAGGAGGTAAAATCTTCAGGATGAAGTGTGTGTAAATGGTATCCCTGAGGAGTATTTACTTACTACCCTGTGTCATTTACTTGTAGGAGGTGCTCTCTGCTTTTATCCTTTTGGATTTTTTTTGTTTTGTTTCTGCGGATGCTCTGATATGTCTCTAATTCCACGTGCCCATGTGTGTGGTGAATCGGGTCTCCATCTTTTGTAGCCTTTTGGTGTTTTATGCCTTGCAAAATCCCGCAGGACCTGACTCGGCAGGGCCCTTCCTGCCTTGGTTGAAAATGTGCAAGCAGACCTGTTGAATTTATTTCTCTGGCTCCCACTTTTGCAGGGAAAGCGGTGTCACACTTAAACTCAGAATGTTAAGCACTGTGCCGCTTGGAGTAGCCAGGAGCTGGCTGTGCTTCGCTTCATTCTTACTGGAGTAGGAGAGCAACTGGCCATGGCAGGTGATGTGTGGTGTACCCCGTTTGTTTAAAAATGAAGTGTGCGTGTGCTTGGCACTGGGGGAGAGCTGGAAGAGAAACTAGGGGGTGAGGTGCCTGCTTTTGCCCTCTGCATCATTATTCGGGGGTGTTAGGGGCTCCTGTTGGCGAACAGCCCCCACTGTGGGAGCCCCTGCCTGACCCCCTGTTAGAAATATCTCCTCGCCGAATCCCCGTCCTCGTTAGCCAGAGGGGGAGGAGGAGGACCTTTGCCACTCGGGTATAAATTATAAATATTCTGTTAACAAACGGGTGCTTTGGCTTTCAGCTGTCCCCCCGTGGCCGTGGAGCTGCCAGACTCGCAAAGAGTGACCCGTCCAGGGGCAGGGGACGGGTACCGGCGGGCCGGGTTCCCCGGGCCGGGTCCCGATTTCGCGGTACCCCGGGCGGACGGAGGGCGGCACCGCCCCGGGGGAGGGCCGGGGGGGTCCCGCCTCGCCGCCCGGCCCCTTCGCGTTGCGCATGGGCCCTCCCCGCCGGGTGGCCATGTTGCAGCCGTAGCAGGCGGGCCAGAGGCGGCGGCGGGCCGGGATCGCAGCGCACCGCACCGCGATGGCCGTGGCCGTGGGGAGACCGGCGGTGGGT
>WHYT01017044.1:286792-303936 GCA_009806455.1 Tetrax tetrax
GGGGTGCAGCGACCGGGGGGTTGCGGGCGTGCGGTGCCGGCGGGCGCGGCGGGCTCGTTCCCAGACCCCGGCTGGCGTGGAGGGGGAGCCCCACGCGAAACTTTTTGATCCCGGTGTGGGGCCGCGGCTCTTTGTTGCAGCGAGGCCGGGCGCGGCAGCGGGCAGCTCCTCCCGGAGCCCTTGGCGTTGAGATGCATGGGGCAGCGGGGAAACCACGGCGGTGGTCCCCGGGCTGGTCCTGCGGGGGCTGGGGCCGCCTGTGGGGGACTTGCCGCGGGGGTTTCTGCCCCGCCGGTTTCCACGCGTGGGAAAATTTAGGAGCGGGTGGGCAGCCAGGCGGGAGGGGCAGTGCCCGCAGCCCTCGGGCGCTGGGCTGCGGCAGGCGTGGAAATCCCGGCGTGAGAGTCTGCCGAGGGCCACGCGTGTTGTGCATCTTCCAGCGCGACCGTTTTTCGGAGGACGTGGTGGCCGGGAGATTTCTGTGTCCGTGTTGAGAAAGACAAAGGATTTCCCCTTTATAGAGAAAAAGGAAAAAAACAAAACAAAACCCAAACCCACAAAACCTAACAGATGCTGTTCTCGGGGAAAAAAAAAAAAGCTTCTCTTCCATCCAGCTTGCAGAAACGTGAATGAAACTCCCCGTGCCCAGACTGAATGCACTTTTGTGCATCGGCCGGGGGAGGGAGAGAGACTTGACCGACTTCCCAGTAACTTCTTCAGTGCTCTCAAGTAAAACAGATGTTGCCCATGAGCGGAGGACTTGAATGTGGCTCCTTCTCATAATTAGAAAATGGTCTGTGTTCAAGATGTGACCAGGATGAGACGGTTTTCGTTGAGCGTGCATTATGTGCTCGTGGATCTACGGGGCTGTATGGTTCCTCTGGTCTGGCAACGCAAAAGTATGAGGATGGGGTTAATGGTGTTACTGGAGGTGGGGAAGTTATGCTACTCAGGACAATAAGAGCTGATGTTTGTTAACAGAATACCTATAATTTATACCAGCTGTTAGTAAGGCTTCTTGTGAATGATTCCCTAAGGTCTAAAGCGTACCTGGAAGTTGGCATTTGTCTTGCAGTGTGAAAAGATGCATTGCAATCATGACTTGAGCTGGATTTTAGGGCAGGCTGGAAGGTATTGCCCGGCAGAGCTGTTTAGCTTTGTGTAGAGTAGCAACCTTGCAACAGGAATAGGCTCAGGAACGTGGCTTATCGCAAGACGTGGTTGCCATTTGTTCTTGTGTATGTGTTTGGTTTTGGTTTATTTCTCTGTCATTATATTACACTAATACCACTGCTCAGCCTCTCACATCCTTAGTTAATTGAAATCTATTAGCACTCCCAGATCAGCACTGGCAGAGGGTTTTGCACCAGTTAAACTAAATTCGTGTCTGTGTGCTGCTGAGTCCGGTCCGGTGGGACTGACTGCAGAGTAAAGCATCCTTTCGCATGAGAAGCATATGCATGTGGGAGAGGAAGGCATAAGGACACTCGGCTTCCTCGGAAGCAGCTGGTGGGGCATTCGTCCTCCAGAATTGGTGCTTTTTGGAGAAGAGTTGTTTTATCTTGGGATGATAAGAGAAGAAAGGACAGCGGGCTGGTATTCCGTAGGTGTTGGTGGCGTTTCATCTCGTGTCTGTTCTTATCTAATCCTCTCTGCTGCCGCTTTGCATGCGGCTGTTGTGTGGCTGGAGGGAGTGGTACGGAGTTGGAAGAAATAGTTAATTATATAGTAGAGCAAGGCAAGGCTGATGAACGTTTGGCTATCACGCTTTCAACATAATAATCATTTTTAGAAGGGCCCTGAGTGGTATGCATCTTGTTGGAGGGATCTTGGGGGAAGAATTAAAGGAAGAGGGGAAAGAAAAGGAATGAAACAAAAAGCGAGTCAATTTGACTTAAAACTAAGATAACATTCCTGAGTCACAACCTTTTAAGTCCTGGCAGGATATGACATTATGTTAATTGTAAAAGTATGCATAAAAAATAACTTCAGCGAACTGCTCTGAAGTGTCTGTGTTTAATTGTAGCCGAGCAGGGTGTGTTTTGGTAGGATGGGCGGCTCTCGTTTGAAGGCCCTGATCCTGCAGATGTGAAGGCACATGTGTAGTGCACTGCCTGTAATTTCCTTTGACTTAATGGAGACTGGCCTCAGTATTTAAATGTAAAGGCATGCATAAGCAAAGCTTTGGCAGGATTGGTGCCGGGAGCTGCCATGGGACCTCTCAGCTGATGAAAACCATACGCACGCTTAAACATATATTGGGGTGGAGGGATGCGTGTGGTCATCTGTGCCGGCTCTGTCTGGGCTTCAGCACCAGATAAGCCCCTTGGAGTTGGGAAATTGTTGAGATGTGCTAGAGAGGGGGGGGCCCCGTTCTTCCTCCTGGGTTAATTCCCAGCATCTTGACCAGTACTGGATGGTTTCTCAGTAGTTCAGAGCACAGAAGAGGGCTCTGGCCTCCCTACCCTTCTCTTATTTGTTTATCCTAAATGTTTCCAGAATCATAGCTTGGCCTAGTTAAAGAAGCAAAGCTAATGTTTACTCACATGTATACACTAACTTATACTCCCCTCCAAGTCAAACGGAAATTGATTGAAAATGAAGCTGGAATACAAATTTTGCATGGGTGCCACGGAAAACATTATCTGAGAGATTAAAACAGCACAGTGTATTCTTCCATCTATTTTAAAAATGCTTGATAAGGAGAGACTCTCAGTCTCCATGGAGGGGAAGGGGCTGAAAGAGAGAAACAAGAAGGTAGAGAAGGGCTAATGGAGCTGAGGAATCTGTAATGTACCGACAACCACGTGGATGTTGGGGATCCGTGCGTGGGTTGCTGAGATGGCCAGGGGCGTGGGTTTGGGTTTCCTTGCCTGCTGTCAGCTTCGCAGTGTGGCTTTCTGAGCCTGGCCTGCCTCAGCTGCCTGTGCCAGGGAAGCAGACCAGGCTCTGTTTTAGTTTGTGAACTCTTCGTTTCCTTTATTCACCTTGGTGCCTTGTCTGCAGTAGGAAATTGTTTCAGACAATTGGTGTTGCTCCCGTTGATATTAACAATGGTGGGAACCTGCCTCCTCCTCGCCTTATTTTCAGCACAGCCTCGCTCGTGGGGCGCGTTCTGTGTCCAGCCTACCACAAGCTCAGGGCCTGTAGCTTTTCCAGTTGGCCATGACTCGGGATCCTTGGAAAAATCCTTGTGTTGTGTGGATGTGATCATGGGGAATCAATTTTAGTGTCTGAGTAGGGCCTGTGAAATGATGATGGGGATTGATTAATAAGCAGCGTGAATCTGAGAAGTCAAATATTTACTCAGAGCTGAGGCATGTTTTATATGGCCCCTTCCCACCCCCGCAGCCCCCGAGAGACATGGATTTGCTGGCTGACTGCCCTCTCTGGGGAGATTTGAGGGTTGTTGCTCCTTTTCTGTCCTCAGTGTGCCTCTTCCTCCCGAGGTAATGCTGAGAGCAGGGCCACGAGGCCGCTCCGTAGCTTTTGCTGTGCTCTGCCGGAGCAGTGCCGAGGGGACAGGGTCTTCTGTTGGCGGGGAAATGCTTCTGCCCTGTCCAGCCTCTGTGCTGGCTTGGTTTGGCTCTAGGCTTGGGTTTTATAAGCTACAGCGGCTCTTGTGGCAAAAGATGCTAAAGCAGTTCCAGCTCAGAACAGTTGGGTGCAACCAGATGATTTAAAAAGAAACAAAAAAAGCCCCATAATAGTACAGCAAGCTTTTTTTTTCTTTTTTAAGGTACACTATCTAGGTGCCTTCACTTCCAGCTCTGTGAACAGCTCTCCAGCCTACTGTAGTAAGTGATGCGTAATAATGGTTCAGACAAACACCACGGAGCTGTTAGCATGCAGCATTAGTGCTGCTGGAGAAAGCTCCAGATCAGAGGCAGAAAACCAAGTTCAAGGTCTTGCTGTCTTAGCTAAGAGCAGTGGTAACAACAAATTACTCCGAATATTCTTCTTTATCCCTGTACTATAAATGCTGGTTTGTATGCTGCTGTGTGATGCGTTGGGTGAGATGGGAGTAAGAGATGGTCGTTTCACTGGTAGTACGATTAGTTTGCTGGGCTCTGCAGCTGACAAGTCTTGAGCTATCTCCGAGACTCCTGGTTTGAAAATACAGACTCTGCCTGGGAAGGTGGCTAAGCAGTCATAGGATCTAAGTCGGCAATTAGAGCTTTTGAAGTTCCTGGAAATATGGAGGAGCTGAGTCTTTTTCTTGCAGGCTTAGGCTTTTTGTGTTCTTTAGTAGCACACCGTGTAAAGTGGTGGCCAAGAGCAGACTACTACTGGTTTTTTGGAGGGTTTTTTTTTTTGGGCAGGTTTGTTTTTTATTTCCATTCTTAGCTTATACCTGCTTTAGATTTTTCTGTTATCTAATTGGATTTTCTATTCCACATCCCAGATTTATTTTCAGGTAGGATTTAGCTGCTGAAAATATGTTATTGAAGTACTGTAATGGCAGATTATTTCTTCACTGGATCTGTTCATGAATACTTGGCACAAACTAATAGAAAAAGACTTGTTTTAGTAACACATTGGTTCTGCCACAGATGTTGCCCGCTCTGCTAGCCGATCCTGAGAACCGATTCCTGTGCACAGCAGCAGTTGTAATAGGAATTGTTTCTGGACGTGTGCGTGCATCTCATGTATTTCATTCAGAAATAATATTAACTTTGCACGTGATGGGAGTGGAAGGGGAGAAAGTGTTTTGAATCCTGACGGGGAACCTTGTAAATGATGTGCAGGACTACTTGGGGCTGTCTGTGGATCTGAAGGTGTTGGAGGAAGTCTGTGGGTGTTTCACTGGGGAATTAACTGGATGCAATGCGAGGTACTATGTCCTCTGTATGCAAGAGGCTCGACAGAATGTGGTTGCCAGACGTGTTGAATGCACCAAGCGCGCTAAATGCTTTACTTAAATTAATTCAAGCCATGGTAATGTACTTAAATTTCTGACAGTCTGGTGGCGGCAGCCTCTTCTTGTCGGTCCACAAAATTACGGTGGGAGAGGAGCGAGTTCGGTAGATGGCTTGCTCGGTGACAGCATGAGCTTGTGTTTCCTTGTTCTGCAGGAACAAGATTTGCAGTGAAGTACAAGAGCAGAGATGGAATTGCAAGTCTGCCTTTATTCTTTCAGCTAGAGGTTCCCCCTTGTAGCCACAGCCAAATCTTTGCGTTTCATAGCACACAGATCATGTCCTTTCAGGCCCTGTGAAAACCCATGTCTTCCAATCTCAGTCAGCTTATGAGCTTTTGGCAGCTTTCAGATGAATGAAGAATAGCAGGGTGATGGTTCTGGCTTTATTTTTCCTGAACAGAACTTGGCAGGCAAGAGCCTAGCTTGGAAAGAAGAAATTTGCAGCCTGGGAAGGTGAAGGTGTCTGGTCATAGTTGACGCTCCTTCTTGGCGTCTCTGCAATAACGTGGATTACCCCACATCCTCCAGATGTGTGTAGGAAATACACAGCACTGCCAATAAAGAGGTGGTGCACAAATGTAGTTGGATTTTCCTTTCTTGCTTTTTCATATGTTGAAAGATTTTTCTTTTCTCTGTTGTCTCCTTTTGTTTTAATCGGTAGAATTAAATTTCTTGGATGTCTGCAGAATGAACTTAGAGCATGGCTAATGGTATCTCAACAGTCTTTGTTGTTGTGTTGTTCCTAGTTTGAGATGTCAGCATGGTTATTTGCAGAAATTGCTGAATTAAATACCTGGAAACAGTTCTCACTTCTCACCTGAGAAGGTTTTATGGCTAAAAGATGAAGTTGTTGCCCTGTGAGCAGGTACATGGCTAGCTGTAAGTGCTAGCAGCGATTAGAAGGCTTAAGCAGCCGTCTGGGACTGAACATATGCCCAGTCCTCAGAAATCCATGTCAAGACCCCCGGGGGGCAGGGATTTTGCTGGATCGTCTGGTGACTTGCTCTAGCGGTAAGTCACGCCACTTCATGGCTGCATCGGTTGACAGCTTCTTTTTCCTCCCCCAAATATCTTTCATGCCCGGGTTGAGCTATGGCAGACCTCCGTGTGCCTTTTGTTTCTTGGCCAGTCAGAGTTCCACACTCTGAAGTTTTTTTTGCCTGCGTGTAAGTGCAAGGGTGTAGGCACTGGTGGGGGCAAAAAAAAAAAAAAAAAAGTAATTTCTCAAATCCATGTCAGCTATTTTATCTGTAAAGCTTATACTAGTTGTGGCCAGGTAAGTTAACTTAATGCTGGTGCTGTTGTTAAGAGAAGAAACAGTGAATGCACGATTACGCCCTTGTTAGCTTGTAGAATCAGAAGATGAAGGCTGTTAATTACTATGGAAAGTGGTTTTGTTAGTTTCCTGTATATTGGATGAATTTGCAAGCGAAGAAAAATCCTTCATCTTTTAAATGAATGCTTTTCTGCCACAAAGTATCTTTTATCACAGAAAATGCCGTCCTACTCTCATTCTGTTTCATCTGCCTCATTAATATTGAATACATGGCAGCCGAAGCAAAGCAGGGAATTTCAGCTAATATCTGACAACAGCAAGCGAGATTAAATGACATCCGAGTGCGATCTGCTCTATATAAAGTAATTGGCATTTGCCAGGAGCATTTGACCTATTTTATGTTGTTTTTTTTTTTTTTCTTCCCCTACCCCCTCAAATCTGTCTTTAGAGGTTGATTAGTCATCAGGATTTCTGAGCCTTCAGCCTGCTTTTGAGAAGGTGCTTGGTGCCAGCCAGCCCTCTGAGCACCCGTGGGAGCGAGAGGTGCTAAGTGACTAACCTGGAAGATGCTCTTCCACTGTGTGGGACCCATTTTGGAAGTCATGAAATGAGTCCCTGGCCAGAGTCCGGAGACCAGCCCTCCTTCCTGGCTTTCAGTGCACTCTTCCACAGCGTTCCTGTTGTTCTTGTAGGCCTAATAAATGTTCAGGTCTTGCGGGGAGTGGGAAGGTGTTGATGGCTGCAGCACGAGTCCCTGCTGTCCAGTGGAGGTGGAAGCTGGCACCGGATGCGGGAGCTGCTTCATGCGGGGGAAAGCTTGCCTGTAAAGTCCCTGCTTTGGCCCTGGGCTGGCTCTTTGGCGAAGCAGCGGTAAACCCTTCCTGAAGCTCGGAATTACAAAGAAGCTGAGCTGAAAGTTGAAACTAAACAACTTGTTGAAGAAGCACGTTACCCTCTGGGATGCGTGGCTGATGGTCACTGAATGACGTAGTTGGGTTTGCGATACATAATCAGCTAAAAGTAGTAGTGTCGGGGGGGTTTGTGTTTCCAGGTAGCTGAATATTCATCCTCCTGAAAAGTGCTTTTGCCATTCAGCGTCTGGAGTTCTGCAGTTGATAGTTAATTACAAGAGCCGCGTGGGATTCGGGCTTGTGTGGTTGGCGTGCTGCGAGTGTTGCAGCTCCTGGTTCGCTGGGGGGTCTTGGGCAAATAGCTGTGTTTTGGTATGCCTTTGTGTTCTCCGTGTGGAAGGCAGATGAGCACTCCTTTGTTCGGTAAAGCTGTGATCAATGAATTAATAGCATGGCCACGGTCACTTTGCCAGACTTACCCTGTTGCACCAAATCCAGTGAGATCTTGTGGTACAGAAGCATTACCAGACTGATGCTTTTAGTTAAAAAGACTTTCAAGAAAATAACTATTTAAATAGGGTAATATGCAAGTTATGTTTTCAAGGAGAATTAGTAAGTGATTTACATAAGGAAGAAGAGTTTAAAAGCGAGTGGCGTAAATAACTCTGCTGACCTTGTTTCTTGGGGTTTCTGTAAAGGCAATTGAGGGCAATTTTCATGTTGAACATTCCTAAGACATGGCGAGTTCTCTGTTGTAGGCCAGAACCACTTAAACTTCAAAGCTAGAGGTATTTCAGTTTCGTTGTTGAAACAAGTACATTATTTTTAAATTGTAGCTTGACAGTGTGACTGCTGTCTGTTACTGAACACAGCCGCATTTCCTCCGGGTTTGGTCTCCGAGAAAGGAGCTCAGAGAAGCAGTTTGTCCATGGGATGTGCATTACTTGGTTTTGATATAACCTAAGGAAAGCAAGATTTTTATTTTTTTTTTTTAATAGCCTAACCAAGTGACCTGAGGATTCCTTCCAGTGGGATGAGCCAGAAAGCTAGCAGTATAAATCCAGGCGGGCTGGCTGTGATACAGCTTACGTGCCATGAAGGGAAGTGTAACGTGCACAGAGGCTGGAAAATGGTTGATGTTTCTGGCGTGAAATAGGTGATTGGTCCCCATGTAAAATGCATAGTAAGAAGTCCCAAGAGCAAAGCGTGCAGACGCTGTCCCCATCCGTACTGATAGTGGTAAATGGGTCTTTTTCTGGACTCTGTGCTGAAATATCTTGGGAATTGAAAGTTTTTCAGGGCAGGGCACCTGGTATTTCTGTTTGATACAGAGCAGGGTCATGACCCAGCGTCTTGGGTTCAGTGGTGCTGAATGGTAGGAAGAAGGGTGGAGGTGGCTGGGTGTGTGCCATCCTCCTGGCTTCTATACACTGTGCAAGTCTGCTCTTGAGGTTTATGCAAGAAGAGCTGGGCATGAGCCTTCTTCTTCCAAGGCTTACCAAGTTCCCAGGGCAGTTATGTACACCCCAGCTGCTCTGGGGTATAACCAACCCATGCGGTGCTGCTTGTGGCTTCGTGCGTTACCTGCTGCTTTGAGGTGGAGACTGCTGCACCTCCAGCCTTTGCAGTGTTCATGAGGAATATGCAGCAGCAGATCGCTTGCTTTGGTGTGTCTCATTAAATAGCTTGAGCCAGGGGCAAAAACATGGACTGCAGATGGGAATTGTGCCCCAGTTTTGGGATAGCAGCGCTTGGAGTTGTAGAGCGTGTCAGAGCAGGGAGATCCTTCATGTGAACTGATCTTGCCTAGGCCTCTGCAGGAGATGGTTGCTCGGAGCGGGCTGAATTTGCCTTTGGATACCTTTGTCTCCCCAAATCCTTAGATTTGGCTCCATAAAGTTGTGACAGGATTTACCTGCTCTGTCAGGTCTTTAAAGCCTTGCTGCTGCGGAGCGATGAAGCATGGTGCGGCACAGCCCGCTCGTTGGGCAGCACCCTGCTCATCTGTCACAGTCGTTCTTGCTCCTTGGTCAGCTCGCGCTCGGCTGTGACATGGTGTGTGCTGGCAGAGTTAGTTGTCCAAGCTAAGTCGTTCAGTGCTTTGCTTGTAGAGGAGTACCTCATGTGCCCTGGTGTTTCCAGGGAAAAAAGGAATTGAGATGGAGCCTAGAAAATGGGATGTGGTGTGGGCAGCCCGTGATCCCCATGGGACCCTAGCTAATGGGGCCGTGCAGGAGAGCAGGGTGTGGTGAGCCACCTCTGCGCTCTCCTGCCAAGGCAGTGGGGTGGGAGGCGGCTGGCAGAGCCAGGCACTAAATGACTCTTTGGAGTGACACCTCCGAGGGGAAAAAGAGGATGAGAAATGCAAGTAATGTCAGTGTACAAAGCTGCCGCGTGACCAAACTGCAGGAGATGCAAGCAAATGGCAATTCCTCTTGCTTATTATTGTTATTCGGAGAAACAGCCTTGCAAAATGTTCCATTCTCCCCTTCCAGAAGTTATCCTTGAGCTATGTATTCCAACAACCTGGAGTGCAGTATGTGTTGTCCGTAGTCATAAGGTTGCAAGACTGAGTTCTACCAGGTCCGTGGTTAGCTTGTCTGCCCGGGAAGAGTGTGAGCGTCTGGGCTGTTCAGATGGGCAGTGCGCTAGAGAGATCGTAG
This sequence comes from Tetrax tetrax, assembly GCA_009806455.1. Classification (NCBI taxonomy): domain Eukaryota; kingdom Metazoa; phylum Chordata; class Aves; order Otidiformes; family Otididae; genus Tetrax; species Tetrax tetrax. The sequence continues at coordinate 296,504 of WHYT01017044.1, forward strand.
GGAACAACTTAGACATTTGGGAGAAGACAATTCCAGCGAGCGCGTGGGTGAATGCCAGTGGTTCTCCAGTCTCTGCCAGTGATCTTGAGAGCAGCAGGCTGCTGCAGGAGAAATAACATTGGATTAAGTCAGGGTGATGTTCGGAAGTCTCACACTTGGTTCCTGCTGCCAAGGTAGGAGGTACATTGTTTCCTCAGAGGGATCCTGGAATAGTCATGGGAAACCAGGCAGAGCATAGCTGTGTCTATTAGGCAGTTATTCATCATTAAGTGAATTAATTGGATTAAGCGTATATGGTAGCATTAATACACGGCTGCTTTCCCCTCTGAGTTTATAAATCAGTTTGCTCTTCCGTGCTGTTAAATAGGTGACTGCCAAATCTTTCATCAGCTCACTGCATGGGTGATGCGGAATGTATTGTGGAGCGCGCGGCGGGGCCGGTTCCCCTTGCTGACCTGAGGGGAAACTCAAGGAAAAGGCGGCAGAAGGCAGAGCTCTGTCCTTTCCTGCGAGCGTACCCTGGGAGTGATTTCTGAGAACAGACTCCCTGACCACGGGACCCGTAGTACTGGAAAACCTTTGTCTTCTGTCGGGTTAGTGTGCAGTATGCTTCCTGAGGTTACAGGGGGTTTTGAAACTTCGTTGATGATGGTTTTTTGGTTTTTTTTTTATTGTTTGTTTTCCTGATGGGATTAAACTTGGTATGGGCTGGAGCACTGAGCCCTCTAAAGCTGACAGTAGGTTTTGAATCAAGGTCTCAGAATTGCTTATAAGAAAGAAGAGGATTTTACAGTTACAGGATGCATTTAATTAGTGCCTGGAGTTTAGCCCCCGATGTGAGTTGGTTTATAGAAGTACTGTTAGTGTTTTCCTTCAGGAGTTTTTGTTTTCTACCTGTAGTTGTTCAACATAACACTTAGTGTTAATCAAATTTAGCAACAGTCAGAAGAAAAATATTTTTCTTTTGCTTATTTCCTTATGTTGTGTTTATATACACTCTTCTTGTTGAGCTTTTTTGTTTTGCAGTATATGAGGTGCTTTTTCTAGAGCAAAAATGGGAATTGTTGGCCAAGAAAAATTAGGCTTATGACAAATACGAGCTGGCTGAATGTTCAGGGGCTGGTAGCATCTGAACCTACTTGCGTGAAGGGGAAGTGTGGGACCTTGATGTTTTGTTTACTTATTTTTGTCCATTTCATGTTGGATAGTATTGAAGAGATTTCCCCTTTCCCAGCCTCAGGAATTTAACGTGGCGCTTGGTGTTTTCATGGCAGTTGATGCGTCACTGGTGTTAGTGGGAGGCTGAATGTGGGATTAGTCTCATCTCCTAAAGAGTGAGCTGCCTCCCCGAAACCTCAATATGCTTCTGAGAAACTTGTTGGGGATATTCACTAACAGTGCTGAGCCTGGGATATGTGCAAGCAGATTGCAGGCTGTAAAATACGAAACTGCCTGGAGGAAACGCAACCCTAATGATGGTTGGTGTCTCCCGGGTTTGGCGTGGCAGTGCTATGGTGCTGCTGGTGAAACACCTTTTATTGGGAGAGAAATGGGTTACGGAAACAGCGCCTGTGCCAGCCCGGTCCCTCTGGCACAGCCAGCCTGGTAGCACCGAGCTGGCTGGGTTTGCAGAGGGTGGGGAAGGAAGAGAAGGCCAACTATAGAGGCTGGTGCTTTACTGGGAGAGATTCCCGACATGAAGGGGATCACGGACAGGTTTTCCACGTGTAGTGACTTAGACCAGGCCTGCATCTGGCAGAGCTCGGGAGCCTGGTGCATCCAGTGAGCTGTGGTGTGGCCTCATTGCCTTTCTAAGACATTCCCAGTGGCACCAGTGAAACTAATTGTTTTATTCCCCAGGAATTCCTGCCTCAGTAATAGAGGTGTCTGGAAAATAGGTCCCTGCAAAAGGAACTTGTTGGACAAGCCTAACGTTAGGTGTCACTGCCTGTAACTGGGGGAAGGATCCCTCCCTGCTGGGTCACATTCCCAGGCTTCTCTCCTGCAGGAAGACCTGACTCTTGTTTCAGGGTGATGGTGGCGGCCTGAGCCACAGTCGTGGAGGTCTGCTGTACAGGGGCGGAGGGTGATAGGGAGAAAAAGTGTTCTTCATTCTGCTTTGGTGCTAGCTGGGACTGCCCTGGCTGAGTCCGGCGGGAGGTGTGATGTCAAGTCTCTCACTTCCCTTTTGGAGACATCTGCTTGGTGGAACACCTCTGAGACTTTGTAATGAACTCCTGCAGCTCAGGCAAAAGAAGAATAGTCGTGAGAACTGTGTTTCCTTGCTGGTCTGTTTGCAGCGGAGGCTGAGGATGTGCTTTGGAGAGGACAGAAATCTTCAGCTTCAGAAGGGAATTTGACTGTGCTGTGTAAGAGGCTTTGGTGGCCTCTGCTGTGGTGGGGACTTGCAGTTCAGTGAGGTCTTTAACTTTCTGTTACTTCCAGTTAGACATGAGCAGCTAGCATGCAGGGAAAGCCTTTCCCTTTTCCGTGTGGGGAGGAGTAGCTTGACATGAACTCCAGGGCAGAAAATAGGGACAGAGCAGAGTGGGACTCATGTTTGTGGGAGTTGGTTTAGATATTTGGAATAAAAGGCTTACTGTCTCTGCCACAACCCAAAAGATGGAGCTCTCAAACTCATTTTCTGATGCTTTGTGACTAGAGAGTTAATACTTTCTTTTGGTGCTAGGATGGTTTGTTTAACCACCTTTCTTAATGCATCTGTGGAGTTCAGACATTTGTGAGTGTATGTTGGGCAATTGCCGGTGTCCCGTCCGGGGATTCTTTATGACTTGGAGCATCACCAGGATTGTAGTGGTCATTAAATGCCCTTGTGGTCCTGCCCCTTTGCGAGTGATAGATGCGGAGGAGGCCGTGGGAACATTCCTGTCTGTGTGCTGCGTGGAGAAAAATGTTTTGTCTTCCACTGCCTGTCGAGCCCAGAAACGTGAAGTGTCCGTAGCAGTCTATTAGCGCCGCAAAACACAAGGAGAGTAAAAAGCCTGGTGTAGAGTGGTCTTCCAGTCGCATCTCCTGCTAACGATACCAGTGTTATGACTGTGCTGCAGTCCTTGATCCGAAGTACTTTGCTCAGGAAGAACTCAGGCCAATTAACATCTTTGCCAAGACAAAACATAGTCTTTCAAGGCAACCACAGAAATTTGGAATTAATGAGGTGGAGGGAAGGAAGTACTTTAGCTAAAATGGAGAGTTGCTCCTTGAAGCTGTATCCTACTTAGGAATTTTTTTGTGCAGGCTTTCCCTGTTAAGAGCAGGAAAATGAAGACCCACTGAAGGCGAGCAGGGAACGTTGCTGTAGAGTCAGGTGAGAGCTTGAAGTCTAGAGACTAATGCTTCAGAACTGTCAGCTAAATAATTCAATAAACCCTGACCTTTTCCTCTGCATGCAGATTCAGTTCAACTTATTTCCACTTTGGCTCCCGCTGAAGACCGAAAATTGCACGCTAAGGCAAACAAGGTTTTTTGTAACCCTCTGTATTCTTTGATCGCTGACCTTTTCGTATTAATGATGGATGACTTCTGCAGTGCCCTGGAAGAGCTTCGTGTACAGTAAGGGGCTGTGCAGGTTCCTTTTTCCTTTGCTAAGCAGGTGCGAGGGCTATGACATAACTCCTGGAAAATTAGACTGTGCGGTGTACACACCAAAATCTGGTTTTCCTGCTTTGTTGCTGTGGTCTGCGTTACTTTGTCAGAACTGCACTCGAGTGGACAGTGAAAACACTGGGCTGGTCTTGAAATGGTTTCTCTGGCCTTTTATTGAATATCCTTGGTGTCTTGTGTACATGTCGTGTGTGATTAAGAGCAGCTAGTCTGAGCCAGCTCTTTCAATCCAGTTGGTACTGGATCAACACTTCCTTTGTGTTGGTTTGTGTCTGTGGTGCTGGACAAACAGTTTCCCTGAGGAATACAATGTGTATCTAGCACTTGTTGGGTCCCTAAAAGTCCTGGTAGGGATTTTCCAAGAAATGCGTTTACCTGCTTCGCTTAGTCCTCCAGTGACACCCAGCCCAAGACAAGTTGCCGGTGCACTGAGCGTGTGAAATGACAGAGCTGAAGGATGGTGCCTGGGCATTGAAGAAGCCGTGTATTGCATGCGTATCAGCATTGTCTTAGGGTTTTGATATGAGGACAATTACTGTGATAAATCTGAAGCTGTATGTCTCGATATACACAGCTCTGCGTGCTCTACTTGGAAGACGGCTCTGTGCAGATAACTAGCACAGGGCAGAGCCGTGCCGTGGTGTCCCCTGCCTGCCTCCGAGCCAACAGGACATAGCGTCAATGCAGATGCTGGTAGTAAGTCCCAAGGCTAATTAATTATCCAGAGCACGATACGGGGCACCTTTCAGTCTGGAGCTTGCTGAATAGGAGCTGACAAAACGCGCCCTTGATACGCGGCGATGGTTTTTCAGGAAAGAAAACATGGTGTTAAGGAACTGCGGGCCAGCCCAGCTCGTCTGTGCCTGCAGCACCTCGCAGAGAAAGCTGCTGCTTTGTGTGTCTGCAGTGGCCCTTAATTTGATGCAGGTATTGGAACAGTGCTGCCTTGTTACGGTTTTATAAGCAAGCCTTATGGGCTGCTTTCCTTTTTTAAAACCTCTGTTTTGCTCCGGTTGTGTTCGCACCCCTAACTGGCCTGGAGCTGGTGGGGGCCTGAGGAAGGTTTGAGGAAAACTTGGCAGTGGGATCAGATGCTCTGTTCCCGAGTTTTTGTTAATTCTGCTTTCTCGTGCCCGGGATCGGTGTTCCAAGAGCTCCCTGCAGACGGCCTCTGCGTTAGTGTAACTGGGAGCCTCGCCGAGTTCGTGTTTCACACGTTGCTCTGCGTCGAGTCCCGGATTGCGCTGTGCCTCCAGCTAAAGGCTTTTAGTAAAATATAAATCCACTTATTTAATGGCCTGTGATGCAGCTGTTTGGGGGCTATTTTAAGTGCATGACAGTGGAATACAGAAGGAAATGGCTGTTGTTGGCTTTTTTCCTGTCTGCTGTCGTGCTGGACTACATCTGTATCTGTCGTGGTGTGGGACTGTGTTGCCAGAAGGGCTGGAAAAAGGAAGGGGAAAAAAAAAACCACCCACCAAAAGAGAAAAAAAAAAAAAAGGTCTAATTGTAGTATCTGTGTAGTGACATGCCTTCCTGCCATATCCAGGATAGCTTCTGCCCTACTCATCTGAATTGTTCTTAACTCTTAGAATTGCTGATTCTCAAGTTGAGCAGAAACTCGACTTTTTCCAGTACTTGAAGTGTAAACTGGCCTAGCATCACCAAGTGCCTCGCATGCTGTGTCACTGTGCAGCACCTGGTGTTCTGCTGGGCCGCGGTCCCCATTGAAAACATCTCCTTCAGGGGTGATGGGAAGGATCCCCCAACTTTGAGCTGTGCCTGGCTGAGAGAGGATGGCTGGGGATGCTACAAGGGATACATTGGCCTTTCCCTGTGCGTGGCACTTGCAAAGACAAAAGGCAGGGAAAGCGCAATGAGTTGCGGAACGGTTTTTGAAATGGGAGGAGTGGAGCAACCTGGGGAGCCTGGCACTGAATAGTAACTCCCATTTTGTTTCATCAGCCTCATGGAAGCAGTCAAAAAGGCAGTTAGTTGCACATCATCCTCCTGTCAGGAGAGATTGGCCAGAGAAGCAGTGAGCATCTGGTTCTCATTGGACTCTGCCTTTGGATGGCCTTCATTCTTGTTTGTCACATTACGTCTCTCTTCCCCCTCCCTTCCTCCTTCCTCTCCTCATTTTCCCCTCAGTGAGTTTACAAGCCTTGCTGGAATGCACATATGGTCCTTATCATCCCTAAAGTCCAGCTCTTTTTCTTTTTTTTTTTTTTTTTTTTTTTTTTTTTTTTTTTTTTTTTTGCTGGTTAGCAGTTTGTGACATCAGGGGCTGTTAGAGGCAGTAGTTACTTTTACTCCAAACAGAAAGGTCCGTGGTTTTTGGAAACCTATGGAGGAATATGTCTTTTATGTTGATTCCTGGCATAAATGGAGCTGTGAGTGCTCTGAGCTTGCGCTGACCTTTAGCCAAACATTTTGCCTGGAAGACAAATGTTCATTCCCACTCTCTGCAGCCACTTCTGAATTGTCAGATTTTGCTGACTTCCCTCTTCCCAGAAGAATGCGCCCGTATCCTTTTTCTCCATCCTCCTGCTGAGTTGCCGCAGCACGCCAATGTAAGCAGTTCCCCTCGCCTCCCCGCCAGCGTGCCTCGGAGGTGTGGGAGCAGCGGCCGCTCTGCGGGCCACGGGGAGCGTGTCCTTGCCGCGTGGCAGGGGCTGCCACTCGCAATTGCCAGCGCCTGGCAAGCGTGATATTTAGTGCTTGATGTCAGGGAGATGGGCCTTGTGCTTCCCAGCCCACGGCTGCATCCGTGGTGGGGAAGCTGGGATTGGGGCGGGGGATTTTCCTCTGGCAAACGTGGCCTGTGTGGGCTCCAGCTGGGCAAGGGGCTGGCTTGTGATGCCCACTCACTGTCTGCAGTGGCATCCTGCGATTCATTTTGGGAGAACGTTTCCTTCCCCGTCGCTTCTGTGGGTTGCTGCTTGCACTAATGGAAATGTGTCCAGTATCACCCAGTCTCTGAGGGGGTCTCAGACCCCTTGCTTTGCCTGGCTGGTAGCCTCCTTTGGCTGGTGACACCCCAGATGACATCTCATGTACCTGTAGAACAATACTCTGTGCAAGGAGGAGCAGCGCGAGACCCACACCTACCCGTTCCCGTCTGCTGCTGCGGGGTGTGTTGTTGGCCAGATTGTTCCCAGCCTTCCTCCCACAAAATAACCTTTTCCGCTATCCCAATTCTGCAGGATTAAAAGGAAAAACCAGCACATTCTAGGCGAGATTTTTGTGTTGTGACCTCCATGGTTACCAAGAGAGGGAGCCAGCTGTGGCAGAAGGCTTTGACACTATTTCGTGTTACTGGGCGTAGGGAGACTTGGCTCCTTGCTGTTGTGTTAGACGTTGCTGGAGGGCTGGGGGTGCACTCAATGAAGCACGCGCTGAGAAGCTGTGTACCCCTAAGCACCCACAGCTGGTGCCAGCTTTTGCCCGGGAAGAACAAGATGGTCATACTGAGGGGTCCAGCCCTCACGGGCAGTAGCTGCAGCAGTAAGGCGCTGGGTGGGTTGGTGGGGAGGTGTTAGCCGTCCAGCTTGCCTGCCTTTCTGATGGATCTCCATGGCTTGCTTCACCTAGTAATCTATAGATTGAGGATAGATCTTCCCAAGGGGTTTGCTCTTCCCGATGAGAGAGAAGGGGGAGAAAAAGATCAAGGACAAAAAAAAAAAAAAGGCCTCCCAGACTTCAGTAGCTCACGGAGACATCTGCCCCAGTCTGCAGCCAGCCAGCAGCTGAGGCATGGGGACAGGAACTCCCCCTCTTCTGCTGGTGACACTGATGGTTGTCCTGGCCTA
>WHYT01017044.1:305091-367559 GCA_009806455.1 Tetrax tetrax
TATGGCAAGGGGAGGAATTGCTGTTTGGTTTTTTTTGTTTTTTTTTTTTTTTTATATTCCCCTCATACAATTGTACTTGAGTTCCATTGTCCAAGAATTGAGAGTTTAACGGTCACTTAAGTCTCTATAAGGAAAGGGATGGGGGTTGTGGGTGCAGTTTCAAGGAACTTAAACAGCGAGCTTGGCTCTGGCACAGGCGCTGGGAATCCTTTGTGCCCTGCGGGCACAGCTCTTGGGTTTAACTTGGGGAGAAGGTACGATAGATCTGTCTTTTGCCAACTGCTCTTTGCTTCTGTGCTCTCTGTTCTTTCTTGAGCCCTCTTTTTGTCTGAGCAGACTGAAGTTTCGCTGAGGTTCCTGGCTTTGGATGCAGCGTCTAAGATTACTTCAGAAACGCGGGAACGTGCGCCTCGTAATGGGGCAAAAATGTAGCTGGCCCGAGCTGCTGACAACAGTAAAAGCTTTTAGAATTTCTTAAAGGTGCCTTCGAAGTCGTGTGGCCTCAAAAAACTAAACACTTGCTTCATATTTGTGGTTGAGCTTGATATTTTGCATACCAGCGTTTTTCCCCCTCTTGAATTTGAGGCTCATTTTTGTTTTCTTTAACTCTTGGGAGGCCGTGTGAAGCTGACCCCCAGCTGCCAGGAGCAGTGGGACTGGAGGGGCTGCAGGGAATGTTTAGCTGGCAGCCTTACAGGGAAGGGGCTCAGCCAGGAGGTTGGTGGGTTTGAGGGAACAGCTGAAGTCCTGAGCGAGGAGAGCAGACCCGGACAATAAACGGAGATGTTCTCATGGACCCTCTCTCCTCAGCCTTCTGGGAGTGACATTTTTTAATTTTTTTTTTTTTTTTTTTCCTACCCAGGAGAAAAGCCATTTTGCTTTATCTCAGATCAGCTTCAAGCACCTTCTGAAGTGTAAGGACATGGCTCTACTTTGTGCTGCCTCTGTGATAGATCTCTGATCATGGGGCCCACCTTGATAGCCACCTCCCCGTCTGCGTGCAGGCACACTGTTACTGACTGCGGTGAGGAAAATCAGTTTGCGCTCACTCCTGCTAGCCCTGCCAAGCCACCGTGGCTTAGGAGGAATGAGCCGATTCTCTCCTTGCACGTGCCTCGTCAGCCAAATAGTTTTATAAAGCTTCACTGAATTACATCCAGGCGAACCCGCTGTTTGCCACAGAGCATCCGTTACAGCGTTGCTTGACCCCTAAAACCTTTGCTGCCAGGAGCTATGTATGAAGAAAACCAGATGCAAAGTAGACTTGATAGGGCTCTGAGATTGTAAACCCTTTTTTTGTTTTCTGCAAGGCATTTTATTTTTGCCTTAAAATTAAGAGCCCTAGGACGTGGGGTCCTAGCAATTAATCTCCTTACAGGGATGGCGTGTAGTAGACACTGTGCCTCTGGAGGCCTGTCTCTGCTTTGCTTACCCCTTCCCTTACCCTGCTGGAGTTAAAACCAGCAGCTGCGATAACAGCGTCTGAAAGACTGATGTTGATCCAAGAAATATCCACTGTGGGATGCCTTGTAGGTCACTCTGCAAAGAAAAATAAAGCGATCAGCATCTTTCCCCATAAAGAAGCATTTATTTGTTCGCGTTACTCTGCAGCTTTTGTAGGCTTTAGCATACAGCTCCGGAGGTTTAGACTCGCTTTCCCCTCGTGCGGTGTATGAAGAGGGAGGGAAGACTTGCCCTCTAATGTGGGGTTCAGTAAAGGAGACATGGCTGTCTTAAGGAAGGGTTTAAAAATAAGACTGCTCTTGAGAAGGCGTAAGCTCTCTGACATCTGAGACTCTCCAGATACCCAAGCCCAGCGGCATATCTGGTGCAGATTGGCTGTGGTCTCTGTGTAAGGCTGAGGAGCTGCAGTTTTACCCATGCTGATCTTGTCCACAGCCTCTGAAGCCACAAGCAAGGAGAGGTGCTTGGCAAACAGTTATTCTTTCAGCCAGCCCTTCCAGAGACAGTGACTTCTCTGTGTGTCAGTAAGAGATCTCTGAGGACAGCGTTACTGTGAGTGACAGCCGAGGAGCTGGTTCAGTCCAGCAGTGGATTTAGGTGCAGTGTTGGGGAAAGAGAGGAGTTGTGCTGAGCTCTCTTCATGTTCTGAGGGAAAATGAGGAATTCTCTTGAGAAGCTCAGTGAGGCAGAGTGATGAGATGCCTTTCTGCTCGGCATGAAGGGCCTGCCAGCGCTGCTGCCTTCCTCTGGAAGAAGAGCCCTGTGGCAGGAGGAATGAATCAGTGCTTGTAGCATTGTTCCCCTGGCTTGTTGGGTGAATACGGGGGCTCTGGGCTTGTTTCTGGGAGGCAGGAGTCTTTGCCTGTCAGCCTTTGAGCGGTCCTCAGCTAGAGGCACCTGATTCGCCGTGGGGTGACTCACTTGAGATCAAATCTCAGCCCACTGACTCCTCTCAGGAGCTGGTCACAGCGATTCACGGCCGGAGCAGTGTGGCCATCTGACGTAGCATCCCGTTGTTTTTAACACGCTTCTGTTTTGCCAGACCGAACGCGTGAATCGCTTGCCTGTTCTCCTCATTATACCCTGAGCAATCATGCTTGTTGCTCTTCAGCAGAAGCTTCCCTTCTATACTGATAAAACCTGAGCCCGTGAGCTGCTCCTGGGTTTGCAGTGGTTTCGGTCGTTGTCCCCTCCCCAAGCAGCTTGGGGGCTGGTGGCAGGCAGCACCCTTGAGCTAACAAAGCCGGGACTGCGCACTCCAGTAAAACCTGGCTAATTGTGGTTTTGCTGGTTGGCATCCTTGGCTAAAGGGGCTGCAGAGCCTCATGGGGAGTCCTGCAGCTTCCAGCCTGCTGGTCCGAACCAGTGCTGTGGAGAGACCAGGGAGGAAAGAAGCAAGTTTGTTCTCCTTGTGTCAGCATTCCTGTAGGTACGAGCCAGAGCAAGTGATCCCCTTGAAGATGGTAAAAGCGGGAGTAGGGACCTGGTTGCAGTGGTAAGAAGTTACGCAGTGTGCACCCCCAATTAATCTTCCTTTTCAGATGGGAGCAGGCTGTGTCTCCCCTCAGAAGGTACTGGCTCTCATGGTCCATCCACGTGCACTAGAGCTGGCTGTTACACACAATGCTTTCATTTGTGTGCAGAGGGAGATATTTAGAAACTCTAGTCCCTTTGGCTCTCCTGCCTTGTCCAGAATGCATCTGTGATACTTCTGCAAAAATGTAGATATTATCTATCCACGGTGCTCAGTGAGCCGCGTTGCAGTCTGGGGAATACTGAGGGAGGTGGACACTTGGGTTTGTGTTTCATCTCTCTCGTGCCTTGGGCCTCCGAGCTTCTAATGTGTGTTGGTGTTTCGGGCACATTTCAGACTACACTTCTGCCTCCTGTTATGCAGCGCAGCTTGTGAAAAATAACTGGCACGGGAAAGCATAGAGATAGTGGTTTTGTTTTTTCCTCTGTTGATGTTTGCCACTTGCAGGAAAAAAGAGGAGGGAACTAAATTGAAGAAGGTATGCAGCAAAAAATAACTGACACAGATGCAAGCGATGAGTCTAACTCCTGTTCCTGCTGAGTAACTGGTGATGAGGCAGCACTTGCTTTCCCAAAATATACCAGGGAAAGAGATACTGGTGATGTGCTGAGAGATGTTCAACACCCACTGCTTTCTGTGAAGCCTGTGAGTCATGGGCACCTATTGCTTTCTGGGATCTGCTCCGAGCTCCCTTGGCTTAATCATAAACGCAAGCCCACTGGCGTTTTAAAAATACTGGTGTTATAGATATTTAATTTAACCCATTCACGCCATGTGTAAATCCCCGAGTCTCCTTCCATTGTCTGGGGCCTTTCCAGAGAAATCATAGTTGCAGGTAGGGGAGGTGATGGCCCCGATGTAACTTATTTCTTCCTGCAGTCGCTGGCTGGTCTGTGTTTGGAGGAGGGAAGTGAGGATGCTCAGCAATTGTGCAGAGCGTGGGAGGTCTTCCTCTGCCTTTGGTTCTTATTTTAACAACCACAGAGTGTCTGTTTCCATGTGTGGTCCAAAGCTCACTGATTTTGTGGAAAAGAAGATGGTGCTTTTAGCATCTTGAAACCAGGCTGAGGCTGCCCATGGCTGTCGTTTAGCCCAACAGGATGGCCTAGGTGGAGTGACTCTGCTGGAGATGTTTGGAGAAAGGTTAGTATTTTAAGCTAAGGACAACAGACTTCGGGAGAAAAACGTTGTGTGAAATAACACGGGAGCTGCTCTAGGGCTGCTGAGGAGGTTTTTCGTATTTTTTTTTATCTGTGCTCAGGATGTTGGCATAACTGCGATTTGTTGGGGAAGAGATAACTGGGCTGGCTTCTTTTTCCAAGCCTCTCTGTGAATTACTGTACAGCTGTTGTGGAAGAGTCCTAAATATATCATCTTCTATATAAACCCTTCTGTGAGGTCTGTGCTGCCCCGTTACCCTCCACGGAACAGCTCTGGTATGTTGGTGTTATCAGCTCAGGCAGCCCGGAGGAGGAGAGTGGGATGGTAGGGCAAGTCTGAGAGAGCCGCTCCTCCGCTTCGGCTGGCTGAGCCAAAGAGAGCGCGAGCTTGGCTCTCTGTTTGCCTATATGGGTTTCCATCAGGAACAGATTTTGGAGTTGCCACCAGGACTCCATCACAACTTGTGTCACTCTTTCACATGCTGTTTGGGAGAGCTGGCCTCACTGGGTGGTCTGGGAAAACTCTCACACTGATGGAGGAGCCTTGAGAGAGGGGAGGGTGGCTGGTTTCTGCCGGAGAGCTGTACAGCGGACACAAAGGAGGCAGACACGGCTGCTTCACTGATTAAAAAGGAATTGTTCTGCTTGCAGCTATGGTGTTTCACTGTGTGTTTTCCAGGTGTCTGCCGAAATAACCGTTGGGTAACCCGAGGGATATGTGATGCTGTGGTCTCAGAAATGGTGCTTGGGTGTTGTCAGTTTGCTACAAAATCATGGTTTATTAGTCGCGGACGTGGAAAAACAGTGTGGTGGTGGTTGCGTGCCCTGGGGTTGGGGTTGTTCTAGCTCTTGAGCCCCACAGCAGAGAGCTAGATAAAAGGAGAGCACGTTTGGGAAGTAGACCTGAGACAGAAAGATAGTCTGTCCCAAAAACTCCTGTGTTGTTACACAGTTCTGACAGAACTAGGCACAGCCTTCTTCCCTGACGAGATTGTTGCAACTCTGTTAAATGCCTTTTTTTTTCTCTTGGTCTTACAGAGCGATGACCTTAGGAACCTGTCCCTCTCGGGCCATGTGGGCTTCGACAGCCTCCCTGATCAGCTGGTCAACAAGTCAACGTCGCAGGGCTTCTGCTTCAACATCCTTTGCGTGGGTAAGTCGTCCTGCGTCGCTGGACGGTCTGCTCGTGCCAGGGGTGCGTGCATATCCACAAATGAGCAGCATCTCCCTCCTGTGAGGGGCAAGATCTGAGCCCATGGGGGCCTTAGTGGCAGGGAGGTGACACTTTCTTCCCAGGGCCTCTCCAGGGTAACATCTAGTATCCCTCTTTGCCTTTTCCCTACCCCATCCCCTGAGTCAAAACATGAACATTTCTAGATGTTAAAAATAAACGCTTTTGATGGTCCTGTGGTTCTGCTTTCCTCAAGGTCTGCTCGTACGGAAACTGAGCTAACTTGGGGACTAAATATATTTTTAAAAGAATGTTAGCTTGAATTTGCATTTCTGAGTTGGGTACAGAGGCGGTTTCTCAATAAATTTTATTCCTTCCCTTCCAGGCTTTGCCTTCCTGTCTTGTTATATTCTTAGTTTCTCCAGTTGGAAGTGATGCCATTTTTGGTCTCGAAATGATGTACTTGAGAAAAAAGCCTGTCACCTGCTCTCTCTTGTGTTTAATCTGGGTCTTACAAGTTGGTTTTGCAGCCTGAGTTAGTGTGTTACTTTCCCCCCGATTGTTCAGAGGGTGAAATACAGGGAGGTAACACCTTCTCTTGGCTGTAGAGAGATAGCCGCTGTCCTGGCACGCTGCGGGTACTCTGCCCTTGGGAATCCATCGCGCGGCCCTTGGGAGCTCTGGTCTATTGGTGGACCTCTTCAAGATGCCTCCAGAAATAGCGGGCTTTATTTTTTATTTGGCAGAGCAGTCTACAAACATCATCTCCAATCATTGTGCATTTAAGCCTGTCAGAAGGGAATATTGTCCCTTCCAATTAGTTACATTAATTAGCTGGAAAAAAACTCTCAACCCTCTGACTGTGATTTTCTACAGCAAGTTGAGAATTTCTGTCTGGAGCACAGGGTGAGCTGTCTGGAAAGAAATCTGGCAAAGTAGACTTCTCTCTGTAGCTTTCCATGTCAGAGAATGAGATAAGAGAGTAGTTGAGCTCCTGCATACTCAAGTTACCAACCCTCACAAGACTCTCCTAGCAGCATCAAACCATTTAAAATTCAGCAGGGAACATCCCCACTAGCAGGCAGCTCTTTGATCAGAATGGCATAAATTAATTGCCTTTCTCTCTTGCAGTAAATATTCCTCTCTTAGCATGATTTGATATGTCTCCATGGCAATTTGGTCCAACTCTTTTTTCGTCTGCAATGTGCCGATCAACCGTTTTTCACCCCAGATCAAAATTTCCCACAAATTGCTGCAGTTGTCCAAGGAAAGGGAATCTCCCCCTTTAAAAAAAAACAAAACAAAAACAAAAAAACCAAAACCAAAACAACAACCAAAACTTTTGAAGTTATGTTTTGAGAAAGGTTGCTATTAACTTTGACGTTGTAATGAGGGTTTTAATTGTGATGTGCGTGGATAAAAAGCAGCAAAGCCCATCTAGCACAGCATGCAGCAGCACTGCGCTCACATTAGGAGCTGACTAACATGTGTAGCTTTGGAGATTAACAGCCTGTGCCATCAGTTTAGGGCTGATCTTTCCATGTGGGCCTAGACTTTGAAATATAATGTCATATATACTTTCTGTCTTTGCTTTCTTTCATTTGTTCTTTCTTTTTCGAAGGCTTGCGGTATGTCCTGCAGCGTCCCAGTTGCTGAGTTCTGTTGTTTGTTTCTGTGGACAGCAATGCCCCATGGTTTTCTGAGGCCCTCAAAGAGGGGGTTTTGTGTATTTTGAGAGACGTCATGCTAGGAGAGCTGCATCCAGCCTAGAGAGATGCTGGAGGACAATCCCAGATGCAGACTCCCCTCTCCCACATAATATTTTGCATTATCTTTGAATTATTCACTTGAATTTAAGGTTTTGGAGGGGGCTGAGAGGTTAGGATGAGACCCCCTCACAAGCCTGACCTGCAGATGCTGGAGCTGTTCATGGCAGTCCAGGAGGTCTGTCCCAGATCCCAGCATCTCTTCCGCTGGAGCGGCTTCAGTACGTTACCTCAGCCCACCCCTTGCTCGCAGCGCGGGTAGCAGTAGCGCTTTGAGAGTGTGATGGCTAAGTGAACGCTTTTGGCTTAAAAATGGGATTTAGGCTAATGCTTTCACCCATGTTACTAATTGCACTGGGGATTAGTGCACCTATAATACCTTTAAAAGTTGGTAATTAAGCAGTGTGCTATTTTAGATGTTTTAAAACTTATCTGTATTTCTTGATCTCAAATTTTCTTTGCTCAAGTTTCACTGTGGGCTTTTATGCTCCTTTTGAAAAAGGAATGGAAACTGAGCTGAAAGAAAAAAAGCATAAAAAGATGTAGTATCAGATAGCTTCTCGAGAATCAAACTCAGAGTTCAGAGAATTTACGGCTCGCTTCTGTGAAGGAAGTCCTACCAGAACGAGGACTTGGCCTACGCTGTTAAAAAAGAGAATTAATTATTTCTCAAGCAAGACCAGCTTCTTGGTGTCCTGAACACAGCCGCTGCTGCAAGGTGGGGAGGCTGGGGCACTTCATGCCGTCAAGCAGGAGGAAGCGTGCATCACCAGTCAGGTCGTACCAGTGTAAAAACCACAGGACCACTGGGAGCAAATGCTGTTATGGGAGAGCAATGAGTCTCGTAAGCCTCAGCCCGTCCTCTCCAATCCCTCCTTTTACCTGGGAGGTGTTAACAATGGTATTACTGAAAAAGACTGTGTGCCTCTTTATGAAATAAGCCCTTTCTTTTCCCAAAACAGGGAAAAATCCTGCATTTCAGTGGTGCTTAGTATCTCTGGTGATGCTCCTTTCGGTGTCCTTTCCTGTTATTGTGGTACACCTCCCTGGAAAGCCCAGCTCACAGAGACCCGAATTTTTCTTGCCATTCTTGGCACAGCAGCCTAGCTCTTTGCCTGTGGGTGGTGACTTCCAGCTTTGAAGGCATTTAGTTTACCCTGGTGTCTGTCAGGGTATGGCTTTCGTGTGGCAGGGGCTTATTTTGGATTCACGTCCCAGTGTGCGGTGCTTTGATCTGGCATGTCGATGAGGTGAGCCCCGGGGACCCTGATGGGGTGAACCGAGGAGGTGATGAGTTGGAGCCCAGCAGCACAAGCCGGAGCTGCTGTCACCTCCTGATGTCCGCACAATCCCTGGTTCGGTCCCGGGGGACTGATAAAGATGAGAGCTATTTCAAAAGATATCTGTTCCTACGGGGATTGTTTTGCTTAGCCATGTGCACATAGCCTAATTCCACTGCTACCCAAGTGGAAGATCTCCTTAGCCTTGCAAATGTGCCTGAGAATGAGGTGAGGAAAAGGGATCAGACCGTTCTAACGCTGCCTTTGTGTGCTCAGGTGAAACTGGCATCGGCAAGTCAACGTTGATGGACACTCTGTTCAATACCAAGTTTGAAAGTGAACCCGCGACGCACAACGAGCCTGGCGTGAGATTGAAAGCCAGGAGTTACGAGCTCCAGGAGAGCAATGTCCGTCTGAAGCTGACGATTGTGGACACAGTGGGATTTGGCGATCAAATTAACAAAGACGACAGGTAAATTTATTTCTCTTCGGAGGAGGAATTCTTGCGCTGATGTGCTCTGAGATCCAAAGGGCCTGATGCTGTGTGGGAAGTAGGTCCCTTGCTATTCCTGAAGGTGTTTCCTGGTCCAGGTTGGCAACTAGCATCACTCTCCCCGTGAGACAGGTAGAAGCGGTGAGGAACAAACAGATGAACTAGGCTACCACACTGAAACTGTGTTTCTGCCCTCCTTGTCTCTGTGCAATTTAGTCCAAGTCTCTGAGTTGAAACGTGAATAATTGAACGTGTGAGTTCACATGGCAGTTACGGGACAAGTCACATCTTCTAGGGAGCTGGAGCTGAGATAATAGTTCCTGTTCACACCATTCTGTGATGTTCAAGTCAAAGTGGGTTTTACTTTAACGTTGTACCTAGGTGCTGATTTTTCATGTTGCATGGGTGAAATAAAATATTCTGGCAGCCCATGCAATCCCCTGTGTCCGTCCATATGGACTTTTGCTGTAGTGTTAGAACTGGTAATTTTGTCATCGTGGCTAATAGGCCAATTAATGCAGTTTCTGTATCTTTGCATAGTTTCTGTAAGGATAACAGTAGATTTTTTCTTTTTAAAGATTTCACAGTGCTTTATTTGCTGGTTGACTTGACACCAGTTGCAACTGTTGCCCCTGCTTTGCGGCTCCTGCTCCTAACTAACGCTACAGAGCCAAAACTGCGAGGGGCACGTGCTGGCTGGAGGGAGAGCTCTGCGCGTCAGATGCTGCCATATGCTCTCGGGCGAGAACAAAAGCTGCTCAGAGGAGGAGCAGGTGCTCAGAGCAGGGATGCTCTGCAGCTTGTTACTGCCGGCTCACTTAGCATTTGCTTCATTCAGCAGACAAGAAGAGCCAGCAGTGTTGATGGTGAAGCCCCTGCAATTCCTCTCTGGGGCAGTCGGAGAGAGGGACTGGAGGTCCGAAGGCTGCTGCTGGTGGAGGGAGGAACAAACTGAAAAGTTCCCTTTCCGGAAGCGCAATCAGTCAGGCACACTGGAGCATGTTACACTGCACCAGCATTTTCCCTCTAACTACGTGGTCCCCCCAAAATACACAAATAGTGCACTTGTCTACTGAGCTTTGCTCACAGGCTTAAATTCTTGGAAAGTTCCTTTTGTCCCCTTGTGAATCTCCCTTAACTCTTTTAAGATCCCAAACAAGCTTTAGGACACATCAGGGTAGGTGGTGGTTTCATGTTTAAACTGTCTTGTATCAGATGATTCTCAGTGAGATGGGCAGAGCAGCAGCTCAGACTTGAATTGGAAAGACTGCAAGATGTAGTATTTGTCAGCGTAGCAGCCTTGTGCGGTTTCCTTCCACCCTAAAGTCCAGGATTTCTGCCACCCTATCTTGCTGATGTGTCCATCACTCTCCCCGTGCTCTGGGTGGAGTCTCACACTTGCTAAGGAGGGACTGCAGCTTGGGTGGGGAGGGTCCCTAGAGCAGCGCTCATCCCTGTATTGTGCAGAGCACCCGCGGAGCTTTCTGAGCATGACCTGTGCTGTCCCAGTGGTGAACGCCCTGGTTTTCTCTGTGCCGTGTTTTCCCTCTTCAGCTACAAGCCCATAGTAGAATATATCGATGCGCAGTTTGAAGCCTACTTGCAAGAAGAGCTGAAGATCAAACGGTCCCTGTTCAATTACCACGACACCAGAATTCACGCCTGCCTCTATTTCATTGCGCCAACCGGACACTCGCTGAAGTCCCTAGACTTGGTCACCATGAAGAAGCTCGACAGTAAGGTACTTGCTGCTCACGTTATCAGCGACTGGCTGTTGAGAGAGAGATAGAAGTGTGTTTTTTTTTTTTTAAATCCATTGATAAAAATAAGAGGTTGAAGTCAAAATCTGTGAGTTCTAGCATGCAAAGACATGGCTGCTATCTCTATGTCACTTTATCCAACAGATGAATTAGGTTTTGGTACAAAACCTGATTTGGTAAGTGTGTATGAGATGAGAAGTACATCTAAAACACTTCAGGTCATTTTACTAATCAATGAAAAAAGAATCACAACGCTGTGTCTGTGTGTGGCTAGACACAGTGATTTGATCGTCTGTGGCAAATGTAGTGTTACTCTAACCATCATCTGATAAACAAGAAGAATCTGGGTAAATATGCTGCTTGGCATGTGCTTTTTCGTTTACCCCCCGACTAGCAAGAATGGGAACGAAGCTTGGCTTAAATGATGGTGTTCTACTAGATACTCACAAGAAGATTTGATCTCTTCTCTTTTAGGGAAAATAACCAAGGTAACATTGTAAATCCTGAGTATTTAAACTGACTTCTCTGCTTTTTTTTTTTTTTTTTTTAACCTCATGATTAAGCAATTTAAATCAGTCCACCTTGCACCTTTGGCGCATTGGATCCTGATTCTGCAGAAGATAAATGATGACAGTGGCTCTTTAGTTCCTGGAGTGACCTATCGATTGGGTTTTATGCAATGATGGAGAACAATCCCTGCTCTGACCAACTTAAAACAGGGTTATAGAGATTTACCCAAAGTGAGCTAATTGGCATTCACGTTCTATCTTTTGGCAAAGGAGGATTTAATAACTCCAGGCCATCCTTCAAACGGAATTAAGTGATGTAATATAAGAGGATTTTCAAGTACCGCAGCTAAAATCCCTTCATATAGGTCAGTATCAACATCTTCCTCACAACAATTTGACTGCTGTTGCAAGGAAAACCAAGTCCTGTATGATGAAAAGCAGAAATTGTCCATCTGGAGGGAGCAGAAAGGGAAAGCAAGCAGGATTTCTTGTCCTGATGCATTCTTGCCCTCTCCCGGCAAAGCAGACGCTTGTGCGGTGCTCGCTGGGCATCGATCTGTTCAACTTGTCGCTTGCGGTACTCCAGCCTGCTGTGGTGTGGAGGAGAAGTGCCTAGATGGTAATTTCCTTTTTTTTCGGAACAGCTTGTAATAATCTGTGACAGCATTTCCTGTCCAGCCAATTTGGATGAGGAGAGGAATAGGATAGGACAGGAAGTAGCATGTTGCCAAATTGCATTTGACTTCTTTTTAAGGCCGTCATCGCTGCTGCCTGAAAATCCCGTGTAAGGCAGCCGCGCTGGCAGCAGCAGCCCGGGGGAAGGTCTGCCGCTGCGGAGGGGCGGTGGCTGGCGGCACTCACAGGGCCGTTGCTGCGGGATGCATGCTGCTCTCCGTCCTCTCCTGGCAGTGCAGCATGTGCAGTCCTGTATGTGGAGCTGCTGTCTTTGTCTTGCAGGTGAACATCATCCCCATCATAGCCAAGGCTGACACCATTGCAAAGAACGAGTTGCACAAGTTCAAGAGTAAAATCATGAGCGAGCTGGTCAGCAACGGTGTCCAGATCTACCAGTTCCCGACAGATGAAGAGACAGTGGCGGAGATAAATGCCACGATGAGTGTATGTTTTTGGGGGGGTTTTGCTTGCCTTGGTTTGCGTGGGCCCATCCTGGATGGTAGGGCACATTGTGCCGTGTTTCTTTTGGCTTTAAAACTGCAATCTAAGCACAGGCAGGCAGGCCAGAAGGCTTTTGGAGCTGGAGATGGTTGTCACATGTGGGCTGCTTGGCCTGATACGCTTAATTGTGTGGCAAATGATTCTCTGAGCATTTTTTCATATCCTTCCCCTGTTGTAGTCTTCCCATCTCGGGAAAGGAAGAGGATGGGAGGCAGGGCCCCGACATGGTCAGGGCAAAGGGCTGGGATTTGGGTTTCCTGTCCCAAAAGACCACTTTTTGCTTAGTGGGGGCTGATTCACTTCTGCCTTTGTTTCGCTTTCCGGTGAGAGCAGGGGGAATTGTCAGCACTATTCCAGCTCTGGGCCGGTGGCTGTCAGTGGCAAGGGCTCTAGTTTTCCCCTCCTTCCCCGTCATCCAGTGACAGCAATGGGATTTGAGGGCATACGGGGCTGGGTTAGACTAAATGTTTTAGTGAGGTTTACAGAGGAAGCAACTGTTGCCCATGGGCCTGACTTGGAGCGCAAGGGGAAAACCTGAGCCGAGGGTTTCTGGCAGCCATGTGCTTCTCAGCAGGGCTGACAGATTAAGCCATTTCCTTGCAACTCGGAGGCTTTTCTGAGTTTCCCCTAAAACTGGTTTTGCTGGGCAGTTGTCACGTCCAGCTGAGTGTCAGACCCTCCCGAACATCTGTGTTGCCTCACTCTTATTCCTGTGTGCGTTGTGTCCTCAGCAGCAGGAAGCTGGCACGGAGAAGGGACACGGCTCTGCTAGGGTGCAGCACGTGCTGTGCGTGTTGTGCCTTCCTCTGGTGCAGCCTGGCCCTGGGAAACTCCTTTGCCAGTTAATCACATCTCTACTCCTTGGCTTTTTCCCCTCCCAGCCAGGCTGTGACCGTGGCTTGGCCAACATGGCACTCCCTCCCAGAGCCTGCGCCCAGCAATTTGGATGCTGTTAGGGCAGGGAGAGCACCGTGGGGGTGGGCTGGCAGCAGAGACCAGCTCCCTTCTGGCAGCAGCTGTGCTTCTGGGAGTAGGTCCCAGATTGTCACCACCACACCCGCGGAGAGACTGGGGCGTAGCAGAGCTTGGTGACTCAGACGTCTCGGCACAGGGCTGGGTCAGCTCTGCTCTTCCCCTTGCTCACAGCTTTGCTGTTTTTAAGAGGAAGCATTAGCAGTTATTTCTAGCAGCAGAACCCCCCCTGCATTTTTAGTCTACCTTCCTTGGGAGGATGTACTTTATTTTATTTTTTTAATTGTTTGACAGCTATTTTTCCTCAGTGTTCAAATTCAATTCCAGTTTGTAAGACTTCCTCTGGGCTTAAGGTAGTCATGCTTTGTAATTACATGAAAAATGTGTCTTGTATTTTTAGGACTTCAGAATTTTGGACTTTAAGTCTGAGCAGGTTTATCATCCAAACTGTCCTGTTGCACTTTCTAAAACACCAGATCAATTGCAAAGGCGTTTAAGCAAGTCAAATCGAGCACAGCTGCCACAGTAAACAGCTTGTTTTTCAGAAACAATCCCTGGCAAGGCAACAAAGGAAATCCCTAACTTTATTGTCCCTTTCCTTTTGTAGGTCCACCTTCCTTTTGCTGTAGTTGGCAGCACTGAAGAAGTGAAGATTGGCAATAAGATGGCGAAAGCCCGGCAGTACCCCTGGGGTGTCGTGCAGGGTATGTTACCGAAAGCACAAATCAGACCTTGTCGTCCTGTCTCATTGAGGTGAAAGGTGCATTGATCTCTCGAGGGTCCTTATCAAAATCCATCTTGAGAAAGCAAGATCACAACTCTTAAGACTTCCCCTTAAAATCAGGGCTTTCCAACCTAGGTTTAGACATAGAGTGGTTTTGACGGAAGGGTGGTGGTGTCAGCCTAGTCATTGGCTCTTACATAACTAGCTTTGAAAACAAAAACCTTAATGTCCATTCTCTATCACTTTATGCTTTTCTGCCAGCAAAAAAAGCATGAGCAGCGGTAAAGGCCTGGGCAGTTTGGACCTTGCACGCAAGCCTGAACGGGAACGTGTAGCTGGGGGATTTTCTGGGAAGGCCAGCGGGTGTTCTGCCCTCTCAATTTGAAGTGGGAGCAGAACTAATTCAACACTGACTGATGTGTTTTGTTGTGATTTTGTAAACGGTGGACATGCAGTTCAACTATGCATTCCCCCGTAAAGTCAGCCAGAAGCTCTTTTCTCTGGGAGAGCAGCGTGTGGTTAGGGCTGTGTTTGCAACCCAGGCTGTACTGAAGCTGCGGAAGATGGGGCTGGTCCTTGCTTTCCCAACCAGTGCTCAGTGGTACAGGGTTGAGACGGCGGTGGTCTGTGGCTTCAGCTGTGTACCCAGCTGGAGAACGGCCCAGCAAGCTGCAGGGGAATTGTGCAAAACTCATGGTTTCTCTCAATAACACAAGCTGACCCTGAAGCTGCTTCAGGCTTGCTGTCTTCAGCTGTGTACACCAGAGGATATAACTCAGAATTGTGAAAGAAGTCGATAAGTTTGGGAAGTCTTGGACTTGATATGTATCCTGCTGGGTTCTTGCTGTTTCTGGGAAACTAGGACCAGGTAGTTGAAGACAGTTAGCTGGGTACCGGAGAGACGGAGACAGGAGCTCAGTGGCAGATGGGCAATGCAGAGATCTTGGAAATCCAGTGAAAGGCCTTGAGCTGGCGCGGGGATGGTTTCACCCCCAGTTCAGCAAGGCATTTTGGTGCAAGCTGGCTTGGACATCTGCTTGTGTGTCTGAAGCACTGTCAGGCTTGCTAAACCAGGGGCCGGGTCCAGGGGAGAGGGGAACTGGCTCCCGGGTTTAACATTCTCTCTGCTGATGGTCTGGGTTTTTTTGCAGTTGAAAATGAAAATCACTGTGACTTTGTGAAGCTGCGGGAGATGCTGATCCGAGTGAACATGGAGGACTTGAGAGAGCAGACGCACACCCGACACTATGAGCTGTACAGGCGCTGCAAACTTGAAGAGATGGGGTTCAAGGACACGGATCCGGACAGCAAACCTTTCAGGTAGGAAAGCTTAACTCGAGCCTTCTGCAACCAGGGAGACTGGTCTCAGGGTGTTGGAAGGTCATGTGTTTTGAGAGCAGGATATGACCCATTTCAGATCCACCTGGAAAGTTTAGGAGGAAGCAGCACGTGTCTGGATCTGTCTGCACCCTGTTGCTCAAGGTGCATCAGTTGTCTTAGCACCCTTCTCTGAGCATCCCTTGGTCTGCCGTGTCGAGTATGAGCTGCTGGCCCCCATTCAGAATTGGGTGCCCTTCAGTCTATCGCCTGCCTGTTATCTGTCAGGCACTACTGAAAGTGTTGAAAGGATTGATTTCTAAATGCTCTTCAGTGTGGAGATCAGTTCCTGACTGGAGTCTTCACACTGGTTTTGCTGTCCATGGCTCTGCGTGGCTGAGAGGCTGCTGTAACGCAGAGCCCGCAGTGGGGATCGTGCTGTTTCCTGCTTGCCTTGTGAGCCTTTGCTGAATCTGTCGAATAGCGAGTTTGTTAATCACTTCAGAAATTCCTCCTGATGCTTTTTTCTGTAGGGGAGGGGCAGGGTTTGAGACAGTCAGGTGACAGGTTAGTGCCCCCTTTCTCTGCTGCGGACTCAACTGTTCTGCAGCCAGCTTGCTCGATGACGAGTCAGGGCCATGTGCAATTGCTGGGCTTGAAAAGTGCCACTGTGTCGGTGCGGAGATGAAGGTCACTCATGCATTGAGGTATAACTGGTTACCAAAGGGGAGATCCTGGGATAAATGTTCCTGTTGACCCTCCTAGAGCTTTGCACAGCTGGTCCAAGGTGTGTTGTGAAGAGGGTGCTGTGGTCTGATGCTTGTGGTTTGGCTTTTTACTAAATTCAGTTGATGCTGCCTAACAGCTTTATTGGTCTGAAGCCCAAGTCATCAGCCAGGGACAACAGCTGTGTGGGAACTGGGGAGGGAGTGTTTGTTTTCTCCATACATTTCCTGTTTCCCATTCCTCCCCAACCCTTCCCCAATAACTGAACCCACTGCCTTAGCAGCGTCCCACGCTCCTCTCTGCCCTGAGGAAGGCCATCAGAATTAAACGCGCATCCATGGAGCTTTACCCCAGTAACACATGTGCACGTCCGGAATTGGCATGCCAGTTCCTGGGATGGCAGCCGTGCAGCTGGCTTGTGCAGGTCACCATGGACATGGTTCATCTCTGACCCTCAACAGGGGAAAGCCAGGTGGGCTCTAGAGCAGAGGGCAGAATGGAGGCCTTGTGCTCACGCTTCTGGAAGAAGGCACTCCGTGGTGAGGCGAGCAAGGTCTGCGCTACAACACGGAGTTTGCATCAGTTCAGAGTTTTCTTTGTGACTTGCTTAGTTGATGCAGCTGCATTTCTTTTGCAGCCCAGAAACTCTGCTGGAGTTGGTCCAGCCCAGTTCTGTTACTAAGCCCAAGTGTGAAGCTTTATTGGATTTCCTTTCTGGAGAGCAATGGCTTAAGATGGGCTCAGCCCTTCCCTTGGAGGAATCTGAGGAATTTCCATTGCTTCCTGTATATGAGGCCTCTTTTGACCAAGCTATAAGTAGAAAGGAAATGAAAATGTACAGAATTTCTCCATCTGGTACATGCAAGTGGAGAACAGTTTGCTCTGAGTGCCTCCTCCCTCCAATAAACAAACAAAACCCTTGATCCCGAGCTGTTGGACTGAGGCTAACGTATATCTGAAACGAGGAAAACAGTGGGTTTGGTTCTTTCTTCTGTCTGAGACCAGGGATCAAAAGCATGCCTGTCCCACGGGTCCGGGCCCTGGGAGCCACAGGGACCGCCGCTCTTCAACCAGTTCGCATCAGCCGGGAGCGAGGGAGCCTTTTGTAAATCTCAGGGTGAGCAGGGTGAAAGATCCCAGCAAACTGCTGGTGCTGTGTAGGTGCTTGCGCACGGTGTGAAAAAGCGAGACTGGCCATGTTGGTGAGACCCACCTTGCTGGCAGAGCCCCCACCGCTTGTCCAAGCTGCAGGAGTGAGGAGGGAGCACCAGTGAAACGGGGTGCTCTGCACAGAGACCTTCTGCTATCCGCTGTCTATCGTGGGCTGCTTTCTCTGCTGCTCTGGATAATTTTCTCAGAATATTCTTTAAAAGAGAAAATTACTTGCAAGGACATAATTCGGTGTGTGAGTGTGTTGGGGAATAAAGTTACTCTTGCCATCCAGGTTAATGTGTTGGTATACTTGAAAAGTCAAATTCCTTGGTCTGTGAGAAGCTGCAGGGATCCCAGTTGTTTGGACCATTATTCATTAGCGCTGTAGGTGGATTTTTTTTTTTTTTTTTTTTTTTTAATATGCAGTCTGGAGTTGCTGGGCCAGTTTCTCTGCGAACTTTGTTTCTCTGGGAGTCAGGGTCACTTCAGTAGAGAATTAAGCTTGCTGGCTTGAGGTTAGCGGTAAGTTTTTAAGCTTGAAGCTAGGATTAGCATTGATCCTGGCACAATTGAACAGCAAGCCCCTGCCACTCTCGCTCCTGCCAGCCTTTTCTTGCTTGCCTGTCAGCCAGCATTGTTTTTCTGGAAATGAGCTTTGCAAGAAATTATTTGCTGTCCAGGATATGATTAGCAGTGTGTGGAGTTTTCTGTTTCGGTCCGTAAGGCTCTGCTGCTCCCTAGTATAGTGTGTCACTAATTGCAGATTGATTTTTATTTTTTTATTTATTTATTTTTCCCCTTTTGTTGCTCACTGAGCAGTGAAGGCTCATCTGCCCTCACGGTTTTCCTAGGCTCTAGCTAGACCCTTCAGAAGGGTTTATGAATTGAAGTTTCAGAGTCCAGAGTTAGATGAGGATTAAATCAATCACCGAATTTTAGGGAGGGTTTGATTTGAGCCTTCTGAGCTGTATCTGCTGTGAGTGGTCTGGTTCTTGATTTAGCTAAGAATCCAGAGGTGCCCGTTGTCCTAATCTCCTATGAAAAGATGTTTGTCATTTTTAGAATCAGCTTTTTTGCTTCAGTATTTGTGAAGTTGGTGTGGTCAGCTGGAATGGCGTGATGCCTCCAGCGTGGCCGGTGCTGTGCAGGAGCAGCTCTGGGGATCTTCTTCGGAGCAGTTAAACGGGCGACTGAAGTGCCCGTTCGTCAGCGGTGTTAAATCTACGTCTTGGATTTATCTGTCAAGTTTTGTTCCCCAGCTCAGCACCCCATTCCCCAAAAAACCAAACAACAAAACCAAGCAACAAAAAAAGCCATCAAAACCCCCACCCCGTGCCAGGAGAGGCAAAAGCTTGGCTTTAATGGGATTAAGATGTCCCGCTAGCCCTGTGGTTCATGTGTTCCTTAGGCACATGGGTGCAATGCATCTGTGCGATATCAGTGGAGTTTTGATGAAAAAAAAATGTGTTTTCCAAAAGGAATCTTGGGGGAAATAGTTATCATTCCCACACTATCATTACGGCTGAATGATCCCAATCCATTTAAGGAATAAAACGAACAGGAATTTGGCGTCCAGAGTTCCTAAGAGGCTCTGAAAATCTCAGAGGTGCATGGACAACATAGTTTGTGCCTCAGATCTTTGCTGTGGTATCTCAGTGCCGGGGAAATAAAGGAATGCTGAGAAGTAGAGGGGGAATAAAGGAATGAAGGAATCCGGCAATGTGGTTATTTGGAGGAGGAATGCTGGTACTCATTGGCAAAGGCTTAGCCTCTCCTGACGGCTGAAGGAGAAGGAGAGGTCTCCCCAGGTGGCTTTATCTAAATAAAGCTCCTGACCTGAATCCATTCGCAATGAGTAGTGAAAATAAGTTTTGCTCTTTAACAGTGTCACGCTTAATGAACTACGCGCAGCCAGATTTCACACTGGTGTGCCCATCTCTGTTCCACACGTCTGGCGCTTCAAATGCAGAGTCTCAGGATAAGCAGCGGGAGAGGCGAGGAGGTGTGACTCGACCAGGTCACAGCCATGTGAGCGTCGGGGCTTGCTGTGGATGTTCACGTAGTGGCTGTTTTATTTGTGAGGATTGTCATCCTGTCTGCTAATGAGCTGCAGGATCCTGAACAGTCTGCTCGTTTTTTCCTTGTCAGTTTGTCTCCCGCTGCTGCCACCTAGCAAGCTGGGACTGGTTTTGGTGGAAGCTTGTGCTTCCGTTGTAGTCGGGGATCTCTGATGACGTTTTGTGACAACGCGATGCTGTAATATCACCAAAGGCTGGAAACCGATGACTGTGCTTGAAACACAGCTCTGATTGTTTGTTTTTCATGTGTTACTAACAGTCTCCAAGAGACTTATGAAGCAAAGAGGAACGAATTCCTGGGCGAACTCCAGAAGAAGGAGGATGAAATGAGGCAGATGTTCGTCATGCGAGTGAAGGAGAAGGAAGCGGAGTTGAAGGAAGCGGAAAAAGATGTGAGTATGTTGTAACTTGGAGAACTGTGTGTGAGGGCTTAAGCTGGGGCTTTTCTAAGAAAGTCCTGAGACCATGAGCATCCGGTTTCTGACATCAAGCCTGCAAAGGTAGCTTGCTGTGCAGAAACAACCTCAAGAAGCAGGTGTGAACTAAGTTCCCAGTCCTGCCACGGACCTGTGGTGTGAGCCCGTTACCCAAGTCCTCTGCTGCTTTTCTGTGCCTGTAAAGTGGAGCGGGAGTATTCCCTGGTTTTGGGCAGCAGGAGGAGGATGTATACCGTGGAGAGACTGGGAGGTGTGCAGCGTGGCAGTAACAGCGGCTGCGGCTACGTGCCCCACAGAAATGCAAGCCTTGCTGTGCTGTGGGGGTCCTCTGCTCTCTCACCTCTTCAGTCCCACCCAGAGGACAGAAGACTTTTGCTACTCAAAGTAGTGTTGATAGGCAGTGGATCTTCAGCTACGGTACAGCCAGCGCTGCCCTTCAGCAGTCGCAGCTATCTGGAGATTTTCAGAAAGCAGGTAAGGATTCCCGAGCGCAGTACGTCCCGCTCAGCGCAGTTGTAGAGGGACGGCAGAGAGCTGCCTCACCGTGATTCCCTAGCTGTGTGTAGGTCAGGCTGATGACTGTGGGACAGAGAAAACGTGATGTCCTGCTAGGGGAGGGAGCTGTTTCTTGGGCCTCATGGAGGAGGTGCATAGAAGAGCCCCAGAGAAGCTTGTGGCCCTTAATGGCCACGTTGTCTTGCTTTGCACAAACATGAGCGTCCACTATAGGTACAAAGCAATGAAGGAGTCAACATGGGGGTTTGGAAATGTCCAGAGACCTGTCATGTTCCTGCAGCAGCTTAAATTCCTGCCATCTGTGTTAGCAAGTGTGTGTTAATTGCAGAGCTTAACTCACAAAGTCAGGCATGCTTGGGACAGGCCAAGGAGTTGTTAAGAATGCAGTGAGGCACCAGTGCCAATGGAACTGCGTCATGAGGTGGAACATTGTTCTCTTCCCATCCAATTCTTATTGTCTCTGTCCCGGCAGCTTCACGAAAAGTTTGACCATCTAAAGAGGACTCACCAAGAAGAGAAGAAAAAAGTGGAAGACAAAAAGAAGGAACTTGAGGAAGAGCTGAACAACTTTCAAAAGAAGAAGGCAGCAGCTCAGCTATTACAGTCACAGGCTCAGCAGGCAGGTTCTCAACAAACCAAGAAAGACAAGGACAAGAAAAAGTAAGCGGATGTCACCCACATACTTTGTAGGGTTTGTTACAGTTTGGGAAGTTCTTTCTTTCTTGCTGCATGTCTGTATTTGCTTTTCCCCATTACCAGACTGGAAACTGGGCTTTTATCAGCCTGATCAAATAAAATATTTTTTTCTAAAGGGTGGGCCAGGGACATGATCCTTTTTTTTTCTTTTCTTTTCTTTTTTTTTTTCCTCTTGAAGAGTATCTTGGATGGTGGAAGGTTGACCTGTAATCTGTCCAACATCTTCTGGAACAGCTTTGGGGTGTTCTGGACTCAGATTTATCTGCCTGAGCCAAAGTTATTAAGGGAGTGTCTACCCAGCCTTTCTTTCACCCAAGAGTAGTCTTCAGTTCCCGTTCCTTAAGCTTATAGTTGTAAGTAGAAGTAGATTAGAATCCAAAACCACCATGTTATTTTTACATGGGAAATACTGGTGCCAAAACTGAATACTTATAAGCTCGCTTTAAAGACAACAAGTTTTGGTTTTGTTTTTTTTAAAAAAAGCAATCTACTATGGTACAGTAACTGCAGGTAGATGGCATTTGTGGTTGTGTCGAGCTGACGTAATAAGCTAAGAAACCCATACCTTTTAGTAAAGTTTATGGCACTGTTTTCTACTATTTTGTATTTGTACGCTAGGGGTACAGTCCTGTCCCCTCCAGTACTCCTTCAGCAGCTGAGCAGGCACCAAGGGTGTCTGTGGACGGAGTCTGTCCCGTGGTCAGTACTTGGAGGCAGGATTTTCAGGGGTGCTCAGTTCAGACCTGACTCTGCTTCTGTTGGAACTGGAGGAATGCTGCTGTTGACTTGGGCTCAGAGTTAAGTCATTGCAGAGCTCCGCTGAAAGCCTTCGGCTCTAGATGGATCCACGTTGGCGTGACCTCCTTCTTCCGGCCTGTACTTGGAGATGCTGTGTTTAGCTTGCTGTTAGTGCAGGAGACCCCTATTTATTATACGATACTGGCTGCTTCACTGTGCTTTCAAAACCAGCACGCACGGTCTGTTCGGATGTGATACGTAGAGTGAAGCCCGACAGGCCTTGCAGAGGTGAAGTAGACCGCATGGCTTGTCTGTATAGCGCAGCAGTTACTGAACAGAGGCTGCTTTGAGCCCTCCTGTCATAATTTCCATCCACTTTTTCTGTATCCAGCGAGGGAGTACTCGTGCAAGTCCTTCCCGGGTCATCTGGGATAGCGGCGCTAGTCGGTAATTGTAATCAGGAAAGCTGT
This sequence comes from Tetrax tetrax, assembly GCA_009806455.1. Lineage (NCBI taxonomy): Eukaryota > Metazoa > Chordata > Aves > Otidiformes > Otididae > Tetrax > Tetrax tetrax. Next base: position 327,231 of record WHYT01017044.1, read on the forward strand.
AAAGGTGGTGATGCAGCAGATCTCACTGGGAAAGGCTTCTTGCACCCCCACACAAAACCAACGGTTCCATGCTTCTCTTAGTGGCCGGTAGTGGAGGGGTGCACTCCCTAACAGCCTCTCGCTCGACGAACGCTACGCTGTCGCTGTTGGAAGAGCCCAAGTGCTGGTAGGGATGTGGGATAGACGCTGCGGTCTCGGTTTCTAACCTTCAGCCAGGTCTGAGCTGTCTCTCAGCGTGAGCCAATGAGGTTCTGTTGTGTTGCGTATGTACCAGTATATTTTTGTACTTTGGGCAGTCACGCTGATGCTCGCTGCATGGCCCCTGGCTCTGCTGCTGGTTCGGTACCCGTCACTTGTTGCTTCTGCCCCATGCGCCCCGGGGGAAGACGGGGAGGGCCTAGGGAGAGTTCCTCAGCTGATGGAAGTTGATGTAGCTCCTGTGGAGCTGTGCTGCTTTACGCTGAGAACCTGGGCTTCCGCACCAGTGCTTGTGCGCTGCATGCTCTGCTTGGGTGAAGAAATCACTACAGACTGATCAGCGTCGTGCTGAGCTGTAGAAACGGTCAGTGTCGGGCGCTGATGTCCAAGCATGCTGAAATACCGCTCTGCGACGATGCCTGCCAGTAGGAGAGGCTGAAACACCGGTATTCTCTCGTGGGAGAATTCAGATGTGGTGACCTGTTTCCTGAAAATAACAGAACACTTTAAGACCCTTTTTCTTACCTCTGACATAGAGTTGGTAGCGTGATAGTTTTAAGAGTTCTGCAGTGAATTTTCTCAGCTCTTAGAGATGAGACCAGTGCAGTACGTAACCGTCTGGGGAGTTCTGGAGCTCTTGACAGTCGGTGTTAGCTACTGTGTGTTTCTGTGAAGTTGGCTGGCACACGCGCAGTGTTACGGCCTGATTCACGGGTGTTTCTAGCGACGGTGACAAACACAGTTTCTGCTTTGCTGATGCATTCACAGAAATCCAGTCAGGAGGAACACGCACGTGTTGTAGTGTGTCCTTTCAGTGTCGCTCCACACCAGGTGCTGTAACTGCTTCAGCTCTTCTCGAGTGTCTGAATTACTAACAGAGACGTTAGAGGGAAATGCTGATGCTTCTGCCTTGGCGCACACCTTGGTTTTTCTAAAGGCTTTACGTTTCTCCTTGCGCTCTAAGCTAAAGCTGCAGTTGGCGTAGGTAAGCTTTAACCTTCTCTGTGCTGACATGGCCTGCCGTGGTTCTTGTGCCATTGCCAGAGGAAATCCTTGCCATGCACGATCCTTACAGCCTCCCCACAAAGTAATTCATGGGAAAGCTGCTTTTTTTTTTTCTCTCAAGATGGGATCAGATTTCTCCAACTTTGAGAACAGACACTTTCCACTGAGCTGTACAAGCTGGAGGGAAGGCTCAGGGTGAAATCTGGTGCTGGCCTAACTCCATGAGGGAGAACTTGGCCCTCTTGATTTCCAGACTATTGCTGTAGGAACAACTTGTCTTTTTATACTTTTTTTTTTTTGTAATCCATTTCTCAGATTCCTGTAGCTTATGCTTTTTTCCTGTCAAACTGTTGCAGCTCTGGCCTGATGCCAGCAGCATGCTGTTCTCAGGCCAGCACATCTGTTTACCTCAGACACTTCTGTGACGGTAGAAGGGACACATCCTCGAGTACTTTGCTCAACGTGGGGCTGGCCATACTTGACAAGCTCTGCTGTAATTTTGGGATGGGACGGTGCTTCAGACTTGAACAATCTGGAGATGGTTCCTGGCAATGGACTTGGCAAAACCGAACAGGAGCAGCAGAATAGCCTTCTGGTGCTTGCCCGTTGTTTGGTCGATGACCGCGTGCATGCTTCAACACGTGCCGTTGTGTTACTCGCTCATCCTCACCCACCCCAGGGGCCAGGACCAGCTGCTTGGGCACTGGTTCTGTTTATTTCAAGCCACTTCTGAAAACCAGATGAAAAACTTATTTCCTGTTTCCTTTCTGTGTAATAGTTTCCAGTCCAGTGTGACCGGTCTGGCCGTCATGGGCCATGCTTAGTCCCAGAGCAGTCCCTGAGCTCTTAACGCACGGCGATAACCTGAGCTGGAAACCCAGTGTCAGGGCCTGGTCCAACACCCCGTAAAAAGAGGTTTTACTGCTGTCTGAAGATCCAACTTGGGTCTGAAAGCGACGTTTGCGAAGTGCGGGGAGGCATCGTGGGGCCCAGGTCTGAGATAACCAAGTTGGGGTGAAGGCTCAGCACGGAGCCTTCTGGCAAGAGTCCTCGTGTGAAGAAACCCAAACTGGGCAGCTGCAGCCCCCTCCCCAGCCACGCACCTTCGGAAAAAGTGGGACGTAGAGACACCAAGCACGTACAGGCTGTAACCTTGACTAACTTGCGTACTTGGTCGTTCAGTTCTGCCCTCGCAGTTGTTCTTTTTGCTTTTGCTTGACATAGGCTAGAGTAGAGCCCAGCCTTGAGACTGAACTTCTTCTTAATTCCATAATCCATCTGCATGCATGCCCACCGGAGCGGGTTGCTGGTGTCGGCTCTCCCAGCGTTCTTTGGTTTTGATTTGGTTTGTTTTGTTTTCATTTTGGGTTCTATTATTGCTAACTTCTTTTATTTTTTTGTTCTTTTTTTAACTTGCAGTGCAAGCTTCACATAAAGCCTGTCAAGCCAAGGATGTTCCTGCATTCACCTGCTTTTGCAGTAATGTGTCTTTGCCATCTGTTTTCTTTAATTTTTTTTTGTTTGTTTGTTTTTTTAACATAAATAACTAACTCATCTAACAACATAGTGGGAACAAGAAGGAAGAAGGGTTGGCTACAGGACTCTGTGCAACTGGAAGTGCAGGGGTGGGTGGAGGGGCAAGATGACAATACCCTGTATGTGTCTGTTCAGAACCAGCAGCACTAAACCATTTTTGGCCCCAAATTAGAACCGGGTTGGACGTCAGCGGCTCAAGTAAGCATCACTGACTGGATCAGGCCCTCGGTGCTGCTAGCCTGCCTGGCTGTCGGAGGACTGGCTGCAGTAGCCCTGTCCCTGGATCCGCAGAAACCAGCCTTGGGGAATTCATCGCTGCTGGGTGAGGGTCGCAGCCTCAGCCTTAGTCACCCCGCTGTGACTAAACCCTGGGGATTAGTCCGCCCCGTAGTCCTCCAACTGCTGATCTGTGAGAGCAATAGGAGCCCGATTTTGGGGGAGGAAGGGGAGGAGGGTATATGTGTGTAGATAACAAAAGATTAACTGACCTTGCATGCCGTTACATTTGCATGATGTTTTTAATCAGTTCCTAGTTTGTTGTCTTGACTTGCTCGTACGGGTTGGCCTGGGTTTATTGTCATGTGCTGGCGTACTCTGACAGCCCCCTTCCAGTTCAGTGTAGTAGCCTCCTGCCGAGTGCTGCGGTGGGAGCCAAGCGGCGCTGCGGGTGCCTGGGAGAAGAACCGTTTCTCGTTCCCGCTTTCCGTGGCTCTCTCCCTCACCATAACCTTGGAAACCTCCTATAAAACAGTACCCGGGTTCCGGTGTGCGTGCTCTTAGCGAGACTTGGCAGCCCTCAGGGAGTCAGACACCTGGGCAGCGGGGAAGATGTAGCCTTCAATGTCGTATGAAGTCCTTCCCACATGCACGTAAATACAGACTTGCAAAGCTGTGGGATCCAAAATTTGATGCCTGAACGTAAATTCTCCCCCTTCCCCCTGCCCATCCTGCCCCAGGGACGATGTCCCATTCCAATGTCCCTTGAAAGCACAAAGGAGAGGTGGCATAAGCCAGGCCCCGCTCTGTACCAGTGCTGGGTGGGAGCGGATCTGTTAAATGTGTTTTTTCTATGCCATTGCTTTTTGGACAGATCCTTTCCTTTCCTTCCCAAGAAGTGGCGAGCCGTGCTTACCCTTTGACTTCGGGATTTCTTCCTCTTCCGCTGAAGCGCAGCCAGCATTTCCACTGCTCCTAGCTAGGTAGTCTCCTCTTTGTTTCTTTAAAGCACTCTTCAAAATCACTCTTCACTTCGTTCTCATGCACTGCAGCTCTTTGCTTGTTTCTAGGATGGAATTTCTTGCTTCTAGAGGAAAAAAAAAAAAAAAAGGCAGAATTATCACTTTTTCTTGAGTGTTGGATTGGGAAATGTGTTTGGGGGTTAGCTTTGGGGTCATCTTGCTTTTTAACCCTCATTGCTTAAACATGGCTTTGGGAAGGGCGTATCGAAATACGATGCCTTGGAGGGACAGCAAGAAATGGACTGGCAATAAATAAGCTGGAAATAAAATAGTTAAGCCTTTTGTTGTTGTTGTTTGGGCTTTTTTGGAGAGGAGGGAGAGGATTGTTTTGGTTTTTGGGTTTTTTTTTTTTTTTTTTTTCTTTTGGACAGAAAGCTGTAACCAAGTGCATTAGTGTATTTTTAGTTGAGTTTCTTTCTCCAGCAAAAAGTGAGCTGTTTTGGAGAGACTGGGAATAAACCATAAACTTGTATAAGTTCAAGGTACTGTTTTGGTTTTTTTACCATAGGAGACATTAATGACTTTTTTCTCCTTAAACCCCTGGGCCATGTTTAGCTTGTTACTGCTGCACTTTTTACTTTTCCTAGGCCTTTTTTCACAGTAGCCCCTGGCTCTGCATGGAATAAATGCACTCAGATCTAGTGGGATGTGCTTTTACCTCTGCATGTAAGTACGCTAGCAAGAGACTCGCCCTTCTGCCTCGCTGCTGGTGCGAAACCAGTTGTGTTCCTCTGGGGGGTTCTTTGTCTGCTTACCTACGAGTGGCACGGTTAAAACCGCTGTAACACTTCCTGTGCTAATTTGCTTTTGCTGAGATGTTGAAAAGAAGCTGCAGGGAACGTGACGTCCAGCTCCTGCTGGATGCCCAGTGCAGCCCTGCACGGCTTCTCCGCGTGCTTGAAGCTGGCAAGGCAGCTGGTGGAACTGGACGGATGGTTGCATGGGCAAAAGCCTTGCTTGAGAGGCGCGGTGGCCTTGAACGCACCTTAGATAGCAATGGTAATGGGCTGATAACACTGCATCTTCCTGACAAGTTGGATTGCAAACTTTAACATGATCCAAAGGAGCAGGAAAGCACACTGAAACGTGTTTCTGGGATGACACTGTTCCCAGAAGCACAGAACGGACCCCCAGAATGGGAAAACATCAGAATCCAGGTCACTGAGAGGGGCTGCGGCCGCGCTGTAGGGGTGAGCAGGTGTGTGTGCAGCAGTCCCCATAAAGGCAGGGACCAGTAAGGGTTTGCCTCCCCAAAACCTGAGTGGGGTTGCAGAGCTGCGTTCCAGGGGGGCAGTAAGTAGGAAGGCGCCCGTTGAGCTTGCGGTGGTTACCTGGTGGCCTTGCACCTCCTGTGGCACACGGTGCTGCCAGGGAGGGGGAACGCAGCCGCTGGCACCCACCTTGGGCGCCTCTGCAGCCAAAAAACCAGCTCGTGTCACCTCCTCTGTGTGCTTTTGATGACTTGGAATCCCATCGAGGAGATGTATATCTTTGTGTCGCTCTTCAAGCATGTCTTCGTGTAACGTGACCAGTGTTTCCCCAGGTAGCTCCCGTTCTGCTTCTCCTAAGAGAACGGAAATGTCTTTTTGTGTGTGACCATAGCAGAGATGTCCCTTGGGTTCCAGTTACCGTTTGCCCTTCTCGGATGTTAGAAGAGCGTGTCTCTTCTCCGAGGACCCTGGTGGCATTTGCAGTGTGTGATATCCATGAGGCTCTCACCAGCGCGCATCCGCATGGGACTGTACAAATATGAAGGGTTTTTAATTACTGGGAAATAAAGCTGTGAACAGCGGTAGAAATATTGTTATTGTATACATTTTTAATATCCTGATTGCCTTAAACTATAGATGTAGAACTTTATTACCTTGCTATTTGAAAATAACCCATGTTTGTAACTAAAAACTTGTGTAACCTCCTTACAGTGTTACTGCAAATGACATGTATGCATCTGTTAGATATTGCCACTTTATTTGATGTTAAAATATTCCAGTTTTTGAATTACAAATTGAATAATAACCTTCGAGCATAAGCTCAGTTATTTCCTATATGTTCCTGAGGTCACTTACACCAATAGTGCTGACACCTGAAGCGGGGAGAGGAAATGCATTTTTACCCCCACGCTTTGGCCTTCGCGCTGCCGTTGCGCCTTTGTTCCGCCGTTGCAGGTTCGTCACGGTGTGACAGGAGGGGCTGAGGACGCGCCAGGTTCCCCGACAGCTCGGTTTGTGCCTTTGGGCTGCCTCTGTAGGGTTGTGCTGGTGTGTGGCGGTCCGGAGCTCGTTGTCACATCAGGTGGTGTTTTGGAGAGGTCCAGGCCTGTCTGTCGTTGGTTTATGTGACACCTCCCCAGTGCACTCTTCCCTTCATGGCTCACTTTCTTTAATGTGTTGTTCCTCTCTATTTTTTTTTTTTTTTTTTTTCCTGTCTCAGTTTTTCATTTCAATTCTGAACCTCTGTTTCTTTTCTTTTCTGTTTTTCTCTTTTTCTCTAGCTTCTTCTTTATGTAACGGTCATCTTGCCAAAGCCCCCACACCCTCTCTCCCGGTGGACAGTAGGGCACTGGAAGCGCCTGCGGCTACGCGCACCCCTGCCGGGAGAAGAGCCATCTCATTCTTCCATCACGTCTGCCTTTCTCTCCTTCCCTTTCTGTTTTTCACCTGTACGTCTGAGGGTGCGCTGTGCTGTGTGTCTCTGTGCGGGATCTGTCTGCTCCCGGCGCGTCTCCGACGGAATTGAGGCTGCCAGAAATGCCAGAGGTAATGGCTGGAGGAGAGACCTTGGAACGTGAGACGCTGCACTGCGTTAGGTGTTTGGTTTTTCTCCTTCCTCACTTTATTTCCTTTTGCCATAATGTGCACAAATAGAATGACAAACTGTGGATGAGGGTGAGCGTGCACAGGCAGAGGATTTCATTTCTGTCTCCGAAGATCAAGTCCGTCTGCTTCGGACCCCACAACTTCATCGCAAGTACTGATGGAGCGTGCTCTGGACAGTCAAGGCCTCATCATTTTCTGGCTGATCTGCCTCTGTGTGAGCAAAGGAGGTATCTCATCCTGTGCAACTGAGCTGCACTGACTTCTGCTTAGATTGAGGGCTTCGTTTTATTTTTATGAAGCCTATTTAGTTTTATTTATTTAGTTATTTATTTTTAAACAATCCTGAATGTGGGATAGCTGTTAAACTTCCTAACTTGTTTACTTCGGAAGTGAATTCAGTCAAAAAGCTTGAGAAATGCCAAAGTATTGTCTGAAGGTGAAAACGAACCTGTAAACTTGGTGTGTGGTGGCCTCTAGCTGGTTTGGGATGGATGGAAGCAGATGGCCTGATCCTCTTTGGATATTTTTTCATGTGCGCTTTTTTTAAATTGAATACTAGTGATTTATTCTTCTCATCTGTGAACCTTAATTAAGGAATTTGCCTCCTTTAACCTGCTGTGGAAAGGGTACTATTAAATCGTCTAGGTTTGGAGTGCAAGCTGCCAAGGGTCTCTCCTGAAATCTGCTGGGTTTTTTTCAGAAGCACAATGTTTTTCCGCACTCTTCCCTGACAAGGGTTAGATGACTAGAGGCTCCCTCCGGCCACGTGGATGTTTTTTTAAAGCGGCAGAAAACCTGTTTCTCCTGGAAACCTTTGCAACCAACGAAGTGACTTTATAGGTGACAGTTGGGAAGATGATTAAATACTGGCCTTGTGCGTGTGCTGTAACGATTGACCTGGGGTGTAGATGGAGCTGCTGAGTGTTGCCCAAGCTGAAGGGATGTGAGAGCACAAGTGTAGCTTAGGACAGGGTTTGTGCTGCTCACCCCATCGTCTGACCCGTGGAGCTGTGCCCTGTGACTCTCTGAAATCTTGCATGTGACAAGAGGAAGTCACGGCCAAATCTGCAGGCTGCTGGCACTGAAGGAGTATCCTGATGGACTGCCGTCCCCTGGGTCAGCCCTGGGCTTTTCGAGGAGCTCTCCAGATGTCAGCTCCTAGGGCAGATGATGTTTTTCCTCCTGCCCTTCGCTAGCGCTGGGCTGTACTGGAGGAGGCTGTTCTTTGTCAGCTGGTGGGGCTCAGGGCTAGGTGACCCACCAGTAGTGCTGCTGCCTCAAGGTTTGAAGGGGGGCAAAACCCTTTTGTTGGTTGACTTCTAAACTTCAAATAGAAATTTTACTCCAAGCTTTATGTGCAGAGAAGCATGTAAGCCCAAAGCAAATGCCAACGCTTACGTGACCTGCCTTTATTTTGCAGCTCTGGAGTTTTGCTGTGCTGGTGCCTTGAGTCCTGCATGCAGCTCTGGCCTTCGTGTCTCCAGAGGACATAGTGGAGTTAGAGAGGGGCACTAAGGAGAAGTGGGATGGAGCGGCAGCTGCCAGGTGAGACGGCAAAGGCTTGGAGAGGGCAAGGCTGAGGTGAGAGGGAGGATGGGCCGGCTCTGAGCTGGAGGTTGCAGCAGATGACCTCTAGAGGTCTCTTCCAGCCCAGATTTGTTATTGAGCCTGTGCTACAAGGTCTGCTAAGTTGTGATGGCGGTGGATGCCGACCTGCTTGTTACAAAATTGTCACTGCTGGAACCAGAGGGGCACTTAGTTGGAAGGAAATGGGCTCAAAACGTACAGTAGCGTTCCTAGAGAGCGGGTAGTCAACTTCTGGACTTTGTGGCCCGAGGTTGTTGAGGCAGATGGTGTCAGCAGAAGGTTTCTGGGTTTGTTTTGGAGTTGGATTTTTTTTTAAAGATAAATTCATGAGGAACAGAGCCATAGGGGGTTTTAAGTGGGTAAAAATCAGGATGAAACATCTGACGTCCGTAATCTGGTAGTGGTGGCTACTGGGGCGGAGGGAGGGGAACAGAGAGCAGAAAGCACGTACGGGCACGGCAAGCGGTGTTTGCAGCGAGACTCCGATGTCAGATGAGGGGCTGGGCTGAGGGAGCGCTGCGCAGGCTTTCCCACACCTGGCTGCTGGGGAAGGGGTGGTGACGTGCCCTTTGGCTCGCTTCCCCCGCGGCGTGCAGCTCTTTGGGGAAGAGGTGTCAGCGTGAGGAGGGGATGGCAGCACGGAACCTGCTGTCGGTCAGCCCGCAGGGGTTATTTGTCACTTGGTGTCACCAAGTGTTCCCAGCAGAGCTGGGAGAGCTGCTTCATTCACAGGAGTGAGCCAGTGCCCAAGCTGGAAATCACGCCTGTGGGCTTAACCCTCCTGTGGCTGCGGGAGGGTAAAAATGAGCTTTAAGAAACCCCCAAAACCCAGAGCTAGGAACGGCCTCCAGGTGGGGCGTGCCTCACGGTACAGGCTGGGGGGCTGCGGTGCCGTGAGCTAGAGCAGGCAGACCATAATACACTCGGCATCGTTGGCAGGTCCGTGGCATGGGGGCTATGAAGCCTGTGGAGACGCCACAGGAGTATGAGGAGTAGGGGAGCGGGGGGATGTTCTCCTGTGGGTAACGGGACCCTGGCTGTGCTCCAGGACCGTCCTGTGTCCCGACAGCGGGAAGAGCGTACAGCCAGCCCGCTACCGGCACCGCGAGGCGATGGGCAAGGGCCACGTTGGGGCTGCGTCATCGCCTGGGTTTTTTTTTTGTGGGGAGGAGACATGGGAAGTGGGAAATGGTTTTTGTCTCTGGCAATGTAGGTAATTTCCAAATCAACTGGACCCCATTACGTGGGGAACCTGATTTTCCTGGGATGTGCCTCATTTTCCAAGGCCAGCCTGTCTTTGAGCATGGTCATTTTACCCGTAAAACACGTTTAATCTGCACACCAGTGCAGCCAGCAATGCAGACCCATGCTCCTGGGGCTCCTCACTGGCACACAGGTGGCCACAAGAGCAGGAGAGCTGCAGAGCTGAGGACCACCTCAAGACGTTGCTGCGATCCCCTGCGGAGACCTGCGTGCTGGCCCTGGCCTCCCAGACCCAGGCTGGTGGGTCCCCAAAGCACAGCTCTCCCCGGGCTGAGCCGGCACGGGGCCGGGAGGGGCGAGCTGTGCGCCCAGTCTGGTTCTGTTCTGCCCGGGGCTCGCAGCAGAGCTGGGCACCGGCACTTGGAGCACAGGCGGTTGGGAAGTTCATCCTCTGCACCCCGCTGCATCCAGAGGCCTCGGAGGGGAGCCGGGCTCTTGGGTGCCTCCAGGTCCCGCAGGCGCACGGGGCGTTGCCTTGGTGGATGTGTTCCGCGCGTGGTGGTGGTTCAGAGGGGGTGTTGAGAACGAGTGTGTCCGCAGCAACGGTAGAGGGGAAGGAGACATGCTGAAGTGGTGCATCTGCAAAGACTGGGTTTTTCCTTTTGCATCCGCAAGAGCAAAAGGCAACGGGATGCTGCTGGGCAACACCGCCAGAGAGCTGGCCCGCAAGTGTCCTCGGGCCTACGCGGGGACAGCCGGGCCGCAGCCTGGCAGCAGGACCCCGCAGAGGTAGGTCTGCCAAACGGGGAACGCGTTTCATCTACCTGAACCTTTTTCTGGTGCTGGAGTTGGCTGTATCCAGGCAAAAGATAACGCATGTGCATTTGTGCATAGTTAGTGCTGTCGCCACCGGGGCTGGCGCGAGCCGGGGACGTGCCTGGTGGGGCGGCCACACGAGACCTGCTTTTCTCCTGTCGCTTTTGGGGAGGAGAAGATGGTGAGAAGGAACACTCTTACCTGCTCACAAAGCACCTGGCAGCCGTGGCTGCCGCACATCTGTAGGGAACTGGGCCAGCAGCGCCCGAATCTCTCTCCTTGCGCCCAGCTTCCCTCCCTTCTGTTCCCGCCAGGCCCCTGCCAGCTGGCACAAGCCAACACCTTTTTTTCTTCCAGATGTGTGCCAGCTGCTCCCCTTGGGGTGTCTGTAAGCAGGTTTGGGCTGTAATCCTTACGAGTGGCTGTGTGCTGATGCTGCCCAGCAGGGTAAGGGGAACTGCATCCCTTACGTGGCGGGGGAGGAGCCACTGGGAGGTGAGGCTTGCTCTGGGGGGCCATGGAGCTTTGGGCCACATCTCCTCTTCCTCCTCCTGGTGTGTCTCATACTGAAATTAGTTGCAGTTCCCCAAAACTCGTGAGTTTTGTACCGTGCAGGGCCGTGTCGTCAGGAGAGTTAGGACAGCCCTGGCTCGCCTCTCTCCTGTATTGTGTGCGCACCCCGAGCCCTCGGCAGCTGCTCCCTTCAGGGTGGGCTGCATCGCTGCACCTGCCGCTCACGGGCAGGAAGCACCGGCGCGTGGAACATCTCCCTCCGGTGCAGGAACCGCGAGTGCCTGGCTCGGCTGTCACGGGTGTGACAGTTACCTGGCTCCAATCTTTCCCGTGCTCATGTTGTTCCAGCTCGTGTTGGAAATGGGGCAGTTACTTTGATGTAGAGCTGCGATGCTCTGGAATTTCACCTAAAAAGGTGTGTGCCTCGGAGTGGTTTGTACCCGCGAGCACCAGTGTCACAGAAGTACTGCAGCGACGGGGTTTTTTCCTGGAAGTGTCCTGGGTGACACCTCTAAACCGCGTCACGGCCTGGCTTGAGAAAACTGAAGGAGAGAAAAGGTGAGGACTCGTCACTCCGAAAGGATGACAGGAGGGGAAGGAAGGTGCGACCCTTTGGGACATTTCCGGTGCAAGGTATCTCTGGCAAGCAGGACCCTACAGCCAGAATGGGTTCGGGGACCCTGACCCTTCCGTGGGGCATTCAGAATACCGAAAGGGAGGCGGTTACAACAGGTGAGACCCAATGGTGTCCCAGCTGTGCACCGAGCGGCCCGTACTCAGCCTGGTCACTGGAGAGGGAGACTCCCCTGGCCCCGTCTGCCCAGCACCCCTGAAGCTGATTTCTCACGGGTCTGCCACGGAGCAGCTCTCTTGCAGCCTCTGGATAAAACTGCTCCTGGTGGAAAGCAGGAAACAAGACTCGGAATCCAGGACAACTTTCTTTATTGCTACCAGAAGGCTTTCATCAGTACAATGGCTCCATACGATACCTTCCTCAGGGCTGTGGAGAGAGCTTACAATTGGGACAGGTTGTTGAGAAACAGAGGTGTAACATGGAAGAGACGAGGTTTTTACAGGTTTGGTTAGAAGTGACGCGAACACAAAACGTAGGGTTAGGGTCTTTCAGTTGGGTTTTGTGGCTGGGAATTACACAGCTTTCAAACCTCAGGCGTACATTGCCGCCCCAGCACCTCACGGAGCGGTGCTGGTCACGCGCAGAGCTTCTAAACGGGGGGAAAAAACAGACTGTAGAATTCAAGGTGTACGCTTGACACATAAGAGGGTCAAGCGTTGGTGAAAATCCACACAGAGTGTGCAACGTTTCTTGGTGCAAACAAAAAGAAAATACCGTTTTTGTTGAAGTGATACAAAATCCGTTAACTGCTTTCCATGTTTGAAAACGCAAACTGCTTTAACTGGGAGAAGTCCGCGTAAGGTAGAGCGCAGCGGCCAGCTGCCCGAGAGCTCTTCTAGAGAACGGGCACGCCCCTGTGCGGAGTGCGTGCAAGCGCTGGTTTGGTCTTTTCCTGACTAACCTTTCATTGAAATCCAGTTGTTAAATATTCTCACATTTAAACACCAAAGTGTGAAGGAAAAAAAAAAAAATTTTTAGAAAGGAAAAAGAAAGCAGTTGTGAAGGTCAGGTAGTAGAGAACATCATGCACAAGACTTGCGGAGAATTGAGGAGGAGCAAGCGGAAAGAGAGCAAGGAGCGGATGGAAATCGGGTCAGAGAGGCGCTGGTTGGCGGGGAAACCCGAACAACTCTGCACGACGGATGTGAGCTCCGGGGCATGGAGAATGGGTTACAAGACACGGGAGCAGAAAAACAGTGGAACTGACAACACTAGGAAGAAACAATTTTTTGCTACTTTTTTTGTTTGGTTTTTGGCTCTTTTTTAGATTTTTATACTTTTTTGTCTTTTTAAGTGCTTAAATAGTGGAACTATAATTAGCCGCACAAGAAAAAAATTCAAAAAAGGGCTGGGATTTTTTTTTTTTCTGTTTTTTGGCTCCCTTCAGTTCAGCCTGACAAGGTACGGCCCCTTCTCCCCCCACCGAGAAGCCGGGATGCCAGCTCTGGGTGGTTTCTAGAGCAGCTGTGGCGCAGCAGGTGGTGCGCGCTCGCAGCTACATAACAGACACCGGCTGTAAAGGTGGACAAGGGGAAACGCTGCCCTCCTGCCTCGAGACATCAGCGCCGCAAACAGAGCCCATGTTTTCAAGAGCCACTACCTCCGGAGCGATGTCTTCGTTGTAGAGACGCTTGATACCGTCGTAGAAGTCGTCCACTTCCATCTCTTCCACCTTACGCTTGGCAGAGGCTTGCTTGCAACCGCTGGGAGCTGGCAGACGCTGGTAGAGCGCGGCTGTACCTGTGACGGACACTTCTGGCCTGCCGTTGTCCTTGGAGAAACCTGGCCCTGGGACAGAGGAGGGCTGGCGTTGGAACGCTCCTCTGTTACAGGTCACCAGGGTATGCTGGAGGGGACTGTAGACATATACAGGATTGGGCAGCAGAGAAGACTGCAGAGTGGAAAGGTGATGTGCCACGAGCTCCCGGCAGTGGATCAGCTGCGAGCTGTCCATCTGGAGAGGGAAGATAAAGAAAGATAGCGGCATTGCGGGATCGCTGCCATGGAGAGGAGAGGGCTCCGAACGCGCTGGCCGCCCTCGCTTCTCAGTGATACGCTGGGTGCCTGAGGCAGGAAGTGATAAAGGACCAAGCTCCCCCCCGGCATGACAACTTTGTATGATACAGACCCCTGCTCCTTTTACAGCTCATGGGAATAGTGGGAGGAGAAACCTTTCCAGCTATTAAAAGGTTTCACTGTGTATTTTTTGCAGCTTGAGTGTTTAGTTTTTCACAACTCTTTGGACCACCCTATATCCTTCGAAGGAACGGCCGAGCAGCTACCTACGAGTTATTCCCAGCGTGGTATTTCCACCCTGGTGCAGACAACCCCATCTACATCAGAGCACATGGCTCCTCCCTCTGTCACCTGTCACGATCTGGCCTTTGCAGAACTGTCCCCACGCTTTCCCTGCAGGCTGAAGCACAACGGCAGGCACAGAGCAGCAGGGAGGGATCCGAAAGCCGCGGCTGGCTTGGATCACCAGAGTACTGAGCAAGACGCAGCCTTGGATTGTCCCCAGTCCCTCCACGCTCCGGCGTGTGGAGCCAGCGCCCCCTCACCTGTGCCTTCTGGAGCAGCTCGATGATGAGAGCCAGCCAGTCGGGGAGCAGCTTCTCCAGCTCCAGGCTGACGATGGCCAGCGCCAGCATGGAGCCCTTGAACTGCAGCAGCTGGTAACAGGCCATGCAGTGCAGCAGCTGCTTGGTGAGCGCCGCCACGTGCTGCGAGGGACTCAGCTTGGGCAGGATGGTCAGTAGCTGAGGCCTGTTGGACACCGCGACTGCGTGGAACTGCGGGGGAAACAAGCAGGTGAGGGAGCTGGCGTCACCGACAGGCAACCCCGCAGGCAAAGCCAGGTCAGGCCTCAAGAACAGCGTGCGACATGTCTTGAGGCACAAGGATCCTCCAGCATAACCTTCAAGGAAATTTCCACACCAGGGAAAAAAACCAATGTGCTGAACCTCCCCACAGCTTGGTGCAGGCTTTCTGGTGGGACCTGCCATCACACGTCATCTGCTTGGGAACCAGGCTGCTCGGCGCTCTGCAAAGGACTGTTCCCTCCCACCGTTCTCCCTGCACAACACAGGTTTGGCAGTTGAGGTGTCCTACCCAAAAACTCCTCCTGGAGCGAGCAGAGGGGATGAAATTCACCAGGGAACCTCCAGAAACCTTCCTCGCCTTGGTCTTACCTCTTCCATTAATCTGGGTCTCCAGCCGTGCCTTTCTGGAGCAAGCGCTTTCTCCTTGGTCCTGCTGAGCTTTCTGTGCTGCCTGGCACTTAGCTTGGAGCAGAACCCCTGGCAATTAAGGCTCAGGGGGAAGGTTTTCAGGGGGTCAATCTTAAGTGTGTGGCTTAATGTGCCTCAAAACAGGCAAGGTGGTCAGATGGCAGGCCCACATTTTGGAATTTGCGCCCAACGTGTCACCAGTCTCCTCTGAAATTCTCTAGCAAGGCTTTTTCTCTTAGAAACCCCTTGCATGGAGGAATTAGAAACACACCATGAGGTCCTTGCTCCCCTACAGGTAGAACATTTGTTGAGGTGTCCCATTTTCACACCAACAGACACCAGAAAGAATGTAAATAGCCCCTTCCTTACAATATGAAGGAAATCCAGTGGCGTTGCCATGTGAAGATCCCAGTTCAGTTTATCCAGGATTATCTTCTCCATTCTGCGGATTTCAGCTGGAGAACAACCACAAAAGCTATCCCGAGCCAACACCTTCAGTACTGGAATCCTCTGCAAGAGCCAAGGCAAAAAACAAACGAGAGAACCAGTCATTACAGAAATCACACCAAAGGCTTCGTTCCTGTCCTAGCAAGCATCAGGCACCACGCGCAAGCAAAGGCAGGACCAAAAAAATTACCTCATCTTCCTCAATGGTCTTTGCAGCGAGGAAGAAGCAGCTGATTGCAATACAGTTCAGGTACTTCGGACGGGCCTACGGTACAGAAGAACAGCCAAGTTCCCGTGTCAGTGTGATGCAAAAACGATGCATAATCCTTTCTGGTCAGACATCCTAGGGCACAGGGTCTCGGCTGCCCCCGTGCAGCGAGGCGTTCTGGAGCGGCAGGCTGACCGCCAGCTGCGCCACGCCGAGCAAAAACCCCAACTCCCTGCCGTAAGGCAGAGAGCAATGTGCCAGCCCCGCGAGCGGAACTGGCACCCGCTGATCTGCAGCACCGGGGCGGAAAGAGCTCGTTTTTAGGCAGTGCAGGAGAAAAAGGAAGGAGAAAATCAGAAGGGACAGATTGTCACCTGGCAGAAAAATAGTCTGTTAGGGAAGCTTATTCTCCACTGTTTTCTCCCCATTATTTTTAACAATAATTTAGCCTCAATTTTTTTCCCAAGTGCATCCCCTCTAGAGACTGGAAGGAACAAGGGTGTCTTTTCTGAAAATGTGTTAAAACCCAGTCACCCATCCTGGTCTAGAGGAGCCAGCGCTGCTGAGGCTGGCTGAGAACACGGCGCTGAGGGGTACCGAGGGCTGCGTGGCGAGTTACGCCCCGGGCTGCTGGCTGTGCCTCCGCAGCACGACTGGTGGCAGCCTTTGGGGCAGCCAGTCCGAGCCATTGCAAAGCGTGTGCGTGGTGAAGGGAAGGGACGCGTTGTCGTAATAAAATCCCACGCGGCAGCACCTGGTTAAACCAGGAGTGAAGCTGCATCAGAGGAATGATGGCTTTATGGGAGAGGAAAATTGGGGAGGGAGCTGTTTGAACAACGCTCACCCCGACACAACAGCTCTGCACATTCCTGCTGGCTGCCTGCAGCGCACAGCGGACTCCTTACTCATATTCCCCTCCTGTCTCTGCAGACTCTTTGGCTGCTGCAAATTACTGAAAGAAAACCTGTACTCGAGGGCATTAGCTGTTTGAGGGATTTAAATCTCTTTTTCCCATCTTGCTATTGCAGTAAATCAGCTACTTCAAGATCTCCTTAGAAATAAAAATTTCCATGGCTTGTAATTAAAACATTAGTAAAAAAGGGTAGGTTAACGGGTGATGTCAGTTGCATTCTACCAAACTAAGTCTTGTTGAAATGCAAGCGCAGAGGCTGGGAACGCGTTCTTCTGCTGACATCTCCGGAGCTCTGTGGCTCACCTGACAGTGCTGGTGACGGGATTAGACTCGCACGCAGGCGAGACTGCGGACCTGCTGAGCACGGAACGTAACCGAGCAAACACGGTAAGAGATAAGGCTGCCCGAAGCCTGACTCCACAACTCAAGGCCAGGGATTTCAGGTTGACCTGCAAAGTGCAGCTCCAGCACAGCACATCCAACTTGCTTCTGAGGCAGACTTAGGGGGACTGAAGAGCAGCAGATCCCAGTTGCGGGTAGCCCAAATGCTGACTCCTAACTTGTCTTTTTTTAAACAGCTCCTGTGGCATAACAGCCTTAAACCAAAGGAGAGTATATATTCTCTGTTCTGTTCAGTGCAGCAGCAGCGGACAGCCGTTCTCTTTGATGGCCTGCACCCATGCTGGCTTACCGCTCTACTCCACATCTGCCTGACTTAACATCAGACTTAGGGTGGTAGTCTGCAGCCTGTTAACAATGAGCTAGCAGGGTAGTAGGGGACTGCTCCCCCAAAAGCAGTCACCTCTGGCTGTATCTTCCCCCAGTTTGGTTTTCTTTTCATTTCCCTGCACTAGCACG
This sequence comes from Tetrax tetrax, assembly GCA_009806455.1. Lineage (NCBI taxonomy): Eukaryota > Metazoa > Chordata > Aves > Otidiformes > Otididae > Tetrax > Tetrax tetrax. The sequence continues at coordinate 344,433 of WHYT01017044.1, forward strand.
CTGGCCAGGCCCAAACCTGTCCTCACACATTTGTTTCTCCCAGCTAGCTGACTGCTAGCAGATGCTCCCAGCAATTCTAGGTGATAGGAATTAGATTAAATGCAGTGAAAACAGCAGAGAAATGAAGAGGTGAGCAGGGACTTTCCCCGACTCTTCTGTCGGAGGGCACTGGGCCCAGGTTTGTAACTGTGGGCTAGCAGGCGTTTCCTTTGGCTTTATGAGTCAATTCAGGTTGAAGTAGAGACTGTTTTCCTTTATCAGAAGCATAACCTCCACCCAGCCTCTGCTGTGCCTGTTGAAAGGAACAGGTACTGTGCTGAGGCAAATTCAACATTCAAACCAGGTTCAGAGCAGCCGCGTAGGAGAAGAGGAAGGGCGCTGCTTTTCTCTTCGGTTAATAAACATTTAAACTGATCGGCTGCGTTAAGGGAAGGAAATGGCAGAACAGAGGAAAGAGGGAAAATATTCTTGGCACGTTTAAGCACGAGGCCAGTTCTCCCAGAACCGCGGGTTCTCACTAAAGCAATGGCTGCTTTCACAGGCCGGAAAAGGAGTACGGAAAGGCTCTGCCTCCAAGAGCTCCCAGCAGCAGTGCGTGCTGCCAGTTCCACAACCCAAAATTAAGCTCCGGGAGCAGGGCGGGTACCCTCCCCTGCACGTGTGAGAAAGGAAAAGGCTGTGGGAGCCGAGAGGGGAAGTGTTTCCGTACAGCCACACCACTGGGACTGCACACAGCACCAGGTGAGTGGATGGCATTCGACCTGTTTCAGTTTCTGTATCTGCAAATGTTTACCTTCACTGCAGCTAAAAACCTGTCCAAAAGGCTGATGGCCAGGGCGAGCGTTTCTGGATAAAGGTGGAACTGGTATTTGAGCTTGGCCAGCCACTGAATGACCTCATCCCTCTGCTTTGGAGAAATGGCTACATCCTGTTGGAGAGAAAAACAAACTATTCTTACACACAGGCTCAGCAAGTCCAAAAAACCCAAACATTTTACCTCTGTGGAAGTTGTTCAGTATGGAAACTTTGTTCTTGCAGTTCTTGACCCCCTCCTAAGCAATGTGCCCTGGAAAAAGCAGTTTTCCGTACACCACCCTCAGCCATCGCCCACAAATTTCACTGTGCGCTGGGGAGAAGAGGAAGGATGCCTTGTAGTTTCTCCAGTACTGACAGGGTATTCTCTGGCTTAGAGCTAAGAGATTTATTAATTTTTGTAACCTCTGCAGAACCACATCGCCAGGGAAATGCCCGGCTTAAACAAAACCAGACATGCTCTGGGAGCCAGGCGCGTGCACGGCTCCTGAAAAACAGAAAAAGGCAGGGGCGGAGTTGGTGTTTTGAGAGGAAAGGTTTATTTTTCCTTCAAATTCTGTGGGATATTTTTAGCTCAGTGTACGTTAAAAAAAGAAAATGCCAAGCAGCTTACAAAAGACCTATACAGCACAGTTAACTGTGCGCTTGGGTAAAGCAGGTACCATTTCACCTAAAGCAATTTTAGTTTGGTTTGGTTTTTTTTAACTTCTGGTCTCAAGTCACCACCGTTGCACAAATAGATCACTTTCAATCACAACACTCCACACAGATCAGTCATTGACATAAAGTCTTTCTGACTTCCTGTTGAAATATTTACAGTTTTTCTAGAGCTGTTCACTTCAACCAAGTAAACATCTGCTCTCATTGCAACAGGGATTGTTTGGGGTGATGACCAAGGATGTGTCCAGAGTGAAAAGTGAAACCAGTTTCTTCTGACACACTCAGGGTCCTTGCGCTTTGCTGACTACTGCTGAGATGGTGTAAGGGAAAAAAAATGGAATTAAATGTTGGCTGACCAGTTACAGTGGAAAAGAAAGCTCAGGGCTTGTGCAAACAAACATCACTGCTGGGCTGGGCTGTAGCTCTCCTTCCAGCAATAACACAGGGTGGAAGCAACAGAATTTTAGAAAATAAAAACATGCAATGCTGATGCAAAATAAATATTTCAGTCTGTGTCTGTTACAGAAGTACCTACTGCGTGCCTTACGCAGACAGTAACGCGCTTTGTTGCGGGTGTACGGACTCCCCTGCCTTGGAGCCGAGAACACGCGTGAAAGCAGAGGGTTGTAGGCAAAACTGCTGTCACACAGGACACTTATTTCACACAGTTCGTGGTTATGTGCAGTATGACATCTTTACGCTGTGCTCAGCTTCTCATGGCTGTGAGCTCCCTGTTCAGCACTGGGTGGGACAGAAGGGGCGGGGAGGGTGGCGGGGCTGAATTCTGGGCTCTGTGACAGCAGGTCCACAGCCAGTTACTGCTGCTCACAGACACACGCTCTGCCAAAATGCAGCCGCCCAATTCCCTTTGAAAAAAGTACAACGGGGACAGCGCTGCTGCAGCAGGGATCTAACCCAGAGACACAGGGCTGGGCACTCCAAGGTTGGTTCTTCCAGCACTGTTAGCTGCGCTAAGAACGTGACACCGCTGCTGCCTGCGAAACGTGCCGTCAGTGCTGGATCAGGTGCTGCCCTGAGAACAATGTCCTCCCTTGTTTTCTCTCTGGAAGCCTGGACGGAACAACGCCGTCAGCAGGACTGTGTCTGATCCAGGTGGGCCTCTGCTCTCAGCTGGGATCTCCAGGTGCCACCCGACTATAGTGTGGCTTTTCAAAAAGCACCTACCATTTTGTAGCAGAGTAGAGAATTTTTTCACTTCCAAGAAACGATGATTCTTTCTAAAATTGTTCTTGCGATTCAAGGGTGAAAGCTGAGCCCCAGCAGGGGCAGGACACCTGCTGTCTGCAGCACACCGCACTTGTTCCAGAAATGCTAGTTCGACGCGCGCTGGGAGTATAACGAACGCACGACACAGCAAAAGGTTTATGAAATGCTCTGCTGAAAACATCTTTTGGACAGCGGGCAGGGAGCTAGTGTGTTCTCTGGGGGGGAAGGAGATGCTATGTTAACAGTGGCTGTCCTTACGGAGCATACTTCTGCAGCACAGCCAGGCCTGCGCAGCTGAACCCCAACAGGCAGGAAAGGGAGCGGGGATAGGTCAGATGAAGCTCCTTAGGGTTTTAGTCATTGTGCCTGTTTTGAAATGGAAGGAGACGAAGCCATGCAAAAGGGCTTATAACCGTAGCCAGGCCTGGACACTGGCGTGCACTTAAAAGGGTTCAGGAAGCTGAAGGGATTATTTTGGAAAGGCAGTATCTGGGTGAATCCAGCAGGTAAGCTCTGTGTGTGCCTGCTAAAAGGCAGCCTGAAACCACTGCCTCAAACTAAATAAACTTGCCTTTAAAAACCTGCCTCTGACTCTTAAATCGCTGCCCTGGTCCAGCCACTGCGGCGTTACGGGTGAAGCCAGCAGGAACGGGTTTGGGCCCTTGGCCGGTGAGGGGGGAGCAGCACCCTCAGCGCTGTGACGAGGGGGTCGTAGCCTCTGATGCCCCCGCGCTCCCGCCTGCGATAACAATGTCTGCTCTAGAGGAGGGGGGAAACTTGCTGGGGAGGCCGTGACATAAAGCACAGGAACTGTACACACAGTCCCTGGTAACATCTGTCCTTTCCATATGAAAAAGAAGTGGTCTGATCTAAACCCCTGAAAAACAAGAGTGTGTCTAAGCAAGATACAAAATACACACAAACCAGCCCCACAGAGAGCACCACGTTCCTTCAGGACGAAGGAAGAACTGCAGAGTGAACTCACTTCTAGGTATACGCACAGCAGGCATAAAGCCTCAAAATAAAATCTGGCTTCTTGAGAAGCATCTGGGGAAGCAAAGGGAGGGAGGTGAATCTCCAGCTCTTTTCCGCAATAACATCAATCCTAAAAACATTTTGTCTGCTCCAGTCTCTTAACTGTAAATAAAGGAGCTCAAGAGTAGGGGCAGAATCCCCTCACGCAGAAAGACCAGGAATTTAAACCTCCTCCCGTCAGCACTAGGAAAGTTCATTACAGCCCCTTTTAGAGACAGGCAGAAGGAACACAAACAGGTTCCCGGCGCGCACACAAACCCTGCTGCTCCTTCCAAGGAGGACAAGGAGCTTCCCACAGGAATGTATCGGTCTTTATCCCTTTCCGTCGAAGGTGGACCCATGTCATCCTAGTAACGCAAATAAGAAATGCAGTACCGTAAAACGAGTAAAGCAGCGAGGTGGCTGTTCCTGAGTTACCCTCAATTAAAAGCAGAACTGAGATGCTGGAGTCGCTCAAAGTAAGAAAGTCCCTTTGGGCTGGAAGGCAAGAGTTCCTCTTTGGCGTGGAGGTACTTTCCCACAGACGTCGCCTTCTGCCACTCACCGCGTCTGTGTGCGGCCAGCTCTTGGTTTTGTGGCCACAAATCCACGGCTGCAGAACTCAATTCCCGGGGTGGCAGAGCGCGACAGCCCAGCGTGGCGGCTTTAACGAGGAAACGTAACGAGGCCCAGCAACAGCAGGCTCCGTTTTCACCCGGCAGCAGCACGTTGCTCCGAGACAGACCTAGCCACCACCCTCAGGCCTGAAGGAAAAGCTCTCCGCACCAGCCATCGCAGACTGCGCGGGTGCCGCGGTGCTTTGCTCTGGATTGGTGCCTGTGCAGGTATTTGCAGGAGCTCGCCCGCAGCAGAAGCCAGCAGGCAGCTGCATGCAGCACGAGGGATTTCAGGACCGTTGTGCTACGCAGGAAACACCCTGCGGAGCGCAGGCAGGACTCTCGCAGAAGGGCCAGACAGTTTTACTGTGAGAGAAGAGACACGGAGCTGCTGCCACGCTGCCTTAGAGTAACTTTTACAAACCGCCCTGCACACTTACAACTGTTTGCTCACAGCTCTCTCTTCGTCTACCCCGTGCCTGGACCGACGGTGACGTGTAACGTGCCGGGCTGAACGCTCCTGCCGAGCGCAAGATCAACCACTGTTCTCCGGCAGTACTCCATCCTGCTCGGCACCTCCATAAAATAAGAGGAGGTTTCCGTAGCTCTGTTCCTTGGAGGCCGGCAGGAGCAGTGGACAGAATGCTGCACACAACGAGCCCTGCGGTATCGACGCAAGATGTGATGCGCGGGGAACGCGACAGGCCTGCAGATGTGCGAACCTCTCAAAGCTACTCCAGACCCACCTGTGAGCAACAGACCTGCATCTTTGTTTCCAAGCGGAAGGTGTGATGCGCAACCGTGTGTGTAAACCCATCAGTTCTGTTTCAGCACCAACACAAATCAGCCACCTCACAGAACCACAGAGCTGACAGAATGTGTTTGGGACACAAACGGGGAAGCGGAGGGATGTCAACTTCTCTCTCTTCCTTGCGTAAAGCGGGGCACATCACACTGACCTGCTGCCTGCCGTTGTTTGCTTGATTCCTTAGACACGCCTTTAAATGCTGTCAGCAAACAGGAAGCTTCTGCGAAGGACTCCTGACCGGTATTTTAAATAACACGACACGAGGCCAGCCAGCATGCCAGGAGCACAGCTGGTGACGGTGAGAAGCACACAGAGCTGTGGTTCTCCTCCCCGTTTACCAACAGCCAGATCGCCCTGTTACTGTCCCTGACCAGGCAACCCTGCCACGGGGCCCGCTGCACGTGCGCCGCATGGCACAGGAGGGCCAGAGGCCGTGACTCGGGCTCCAGGGTGCAAGCACAGGACAAATCTTCTCTAAGAATACCTTCTGACTTTTGGAAAATGCAGGCTAAAAAAGATATTATCTGTGAACTCAAACATTATTCAATTGTATTGCTGCCTAATCTAGGGAAAACTCCTCACCTGATAATTTTTTTTTTAATGTCTGCTGTCCCAGAAAGAGATGTTTTGCTCTTTCCCCTATTTCTTTCTGCTGTGGGCTCCTCGGGGAGCAAGCAGGAGACCTTTACCAGGACTGGGAGGCTTCTGAAAAGGGCAGCTGTAAACATCACAGCCAAATCGGTCCCTCCTTGGGTCTCAGGACTGCCTGTTTTACCCACAGCAACCCCCAACTGGTGCCCACTGCCTTCCCTCTCCTTGCACCAGCTGGGAACCGGAGGTGCTCTCCTGAGGCCTGTCACAGGTTGCGACCTGCAGGGTTTGCCTACAGTTTAGGGGCGCAGCAGAGAGCTCAAGCAGCGCGGCCTCTGCCACCCGCACAATAACTGCGCGAGCACCGGGGAGAGAGAGTACTGCTCGACGAGCTGGACGCGTTAACCTCACAATGGTTTACAAAGTCGGTAAGTCGGTCTCCAGTTTCCCCGCACGACATAACACGCACCAGAAGGTTAAAATACCGACCCAAGGTCATGTGGTGAGACAGTGGAAAAACTGGAAATAAACTGGGGGCTCCCAATACCTAAAGAGGTACAGAGAACATATAAGACAGAAAGCAAGCCAGAACAGGCAAGAAGCCAGAAAATATAGAAGTGACATTCTGTTTCTATAAAGAAATAAACCCCAAAATCTTGGCTTACACACCTCTTTGCTGCTAAGTTACTTGGTAACATGCAAAAATCAACCTTTGACCAGTCTTTACTGCTTGATTTCTCAAGCCTTAATCACATGAGAACTTCTGAATGTCACCTGCCTATTGTATAACCCAAGAGGGGTGTGAGGGGCAGGGGGGAAGGAAAAAAGGAAAAAAAAATAGACCAAATTCAGAAGCACGAAGCGGGTTCCAGACTCAGCCCACCTGTTTGTTTCAGGCTGAAAAGCCCCTGTGAGCTCTGGCTTTGATATATTGCAAACACCCAGAGCCAGTGGTCTGCATTTAAAGGAGGGAAACCCAAAGAAATATACATGCCAGTAGGAAATGGGAGTCTGCAGACAGAAAGTAAAAACAAAACAGAAAAAGACAGAAAATAAATTATCAGGAGCGAAGTCCCCAACAGCTTCTGCATCCTGTACTAAAAATGTAAAGTCTTCCTGTTCCCTTAACTATGAATTTCTTTTCCTCTGAAAGATCTCAACTCTGACACACATTTAGAAACTGAATTTGTTCTGGTTTTAAACATTAGAACCAAAAATGTTTCCTGAAGACTCAAAACTGCAAGTTTATTCCTGAAAAATACTTACAGCGTGCCTCCAATCTGATCACAGAGTTGTGTAAACGCGCTGACATTTTCTCATGTGCAAACCAGATGACTTCACTAAAGCCCTTTCTGTAGCCAGTCCACCTTCGCAGCAAGGAATGGAAAGTTACCCGCGCGTGGGGCTGCCAGATCTGATACACAGAAGGATGCAGATTTCCTGACTGTCATGGGAAATAAACAACGGTTTCGTACAAGTGAGGTTTTAGGCTACCGCAGCTGTTTTCGGGAGGAGGGCATAGACGTTAGGGAGTATGATGTTCTTGCAGATATGACAGAAAATAGGATAATTCACACCGAACGGCCGTGACTGCAACATTGCCGAAATAAACACTGCAGAAGTGGAGGAACTCGTGGCCGTTTGAACAGTCGGGTGTCAGGAACTGTAGGAACAGGGAGAAATACGTGCACATGCAGGGTTTTCAGCTGCGCCATGGCCTGCAAGTCAGGATTTCCCCAGAGCAGACAGCTGTGTTTACGATCGCTTTTAAATCTGACCTTTGCACATTGTATACATGCGCACACAGAGATTTCAATCCAATTTAATGATTATTTACTGCTAGAAAACATTTAATAGGATGGCATTCTAGCTGATAACGTCGATGTCTGAACTGACACGTAGGAACATATAAAGAAAAAGGCTACAAAGCCAACAGAGTTTGGGGGTGGAAACTCCAGGAGTGGAAACCCTAGGGACAAGCACAGAGGGCCAGGAAACACTGGCAGGCACAGAGCTCAGCGACGCTGTCGGAGCGCAGAGGAGAAGGCAGGGAGGGGATCCTTGCTCATCGTGACACAACCGCACACTAAAAGGACAAGCTTGGTGTTCGTCCAGGCCAGACTTGAGAGTGCTGCCGAGCACAAACTTTACACTTCAGCCGTCAGGCTGTTCCCACTGACTTCAGGCTGATCTCACTCTGACTTTTCGCAGCAGGCAAAGGAGCGCCGCCCCCCCCCCGGTTTCATATCCGGCAGACGGCCCCAACTCCCCTTAACTTCTCCGAGTATTTACCAGTGAGGACGACACTTCGCCAGGCGCTGCAAACCTCAACCGCAGTGACATGAAGAGCCCCTCAAGGTCCCAGGCAGCAGGACATGCGCTCTTCACCACAGACAGAGCTGAGCTTAGTCCCGCTGCCGCAGCGACAACTCGAGCGCGGCACAGGTGGGGAGCCTCACCTTCAAAGGGCGACAGGGCCATCCTGCCGGGGAGGGGTGGCTAGGAAGGCTGCCTAAGGCAGGTGGTGGTTTCTGAGCTGCCAGAATCAGCTCCACCAAGGCAAAAACGCAAGCGCCTTGTCCCTGTGAAATCTTCACACGAGAGTCTGGTTTGGTTACGCTCCCTTGAGTCTCTAACCCATCTTGTTGGACTGTAATCTTATCTCCCTGCGTTATAATCACTAACCCCAGGAATACTGCCAGCACGGAATAACAGGCTCGTTTGCCATAAAACAGGGTCTTAAATGGTACGTGCCCAAAGACAGCCACAGCTACAACATACTCACCACCTCTGCCAACCAGGTCACTCATTTGGAAACCTAAATGTGAATCAGCAAAACTCATACTAAGCCCCTTAAACACAGATTTGTTCCTTAACAACAAGAGTGGTTTCTTGTTTGCCAGACAGAAAAAACAAACACCACACCGATTAGGTTTGACAACAGCTGACATACTTGCGTGAACATTTTATAGGAATCGAGAACAGCCAAGACTGGATCTGAGCCCATTAGTGTGATTACTTCTGCCCAACCCAGCGACCAGGTACCAGGAACTCCGTGACAACCACCCTCACGTTTCACGTTTTGTTTTCAATAAAACTTTGTGGAGGCCGCAGGCATTTCTGAGTGCACGTGCTAGGCAGACGCCTCCTCTGCAAGGAGCATGAACTCAATTCAGGCTGGGTAAGGCCGTGAGCGACCTGGTCCAACCTCCCAGCCAGCCCTGCTGCAAAACTTGAGCAGGAGGTTGGACTACGGCCCCGCTGCAGTCCCTTCCACCCAGAGTTTTCCTCCAGTCCTATGGGAACATTCCTCACTGGAACAGGCCAGCGCCTGGCTCTGCTTCCCTCGACACAGTGGGAACTCCTCTGACAGTGAGCAGGGCTCTGCCTGAAGTAGACAAGGCCTCACCCAGTCAGATCCTCCTCCGACTTCAGCGGATACAGCCGCAGCCTGCCCTCCAGAACTGGGCCCACGGGCACTAGGGAAGACTCCGTCTCAGAACGGGCAAAGGCGGCAAAGCCAGGCTTGCGCTGCGGATGTGCTGTTTCAGGAGGAGGCCTGAGCTCAGCGAGCGGTAACGGTTCCTGTGAGAAGCTGTCGTTTCATGTGGAAAGGAACCAGCATTTCAACGCTGTTATCAGTGAACTTAGTCCAAGAAAATGAAGCTGCCTTTAAGAACTGTTGCAGAGCTGGTGCCCGCTAGAAATGTACGTTAATTATCCAGACAATTTGTAAAATTACTTTAATTAAGACAACGTATGTACGTGCTTTCACAAGCCACAGCAGAGATCTCACACTGTATGCTGTGCAGCGTGCTCTGTACCCCTGGTTGCGGGTATGTCCCTCAAATGAAGAAGTAATCACCTTTTTCAGAGGCTAATTTCCCAGGTCTCAAGCAGAGAATTCTCATGCAACGGCTTCAGCTGGTCACAGAAAAATACACCAGAGGATAGTCTCAAGCCCTTACTAAGACGAACGATGAGAAGCAGAGACATTACCTGATTGGGCTGAATTTTCGGCACATATGCTTTCCACATTTGAGCTTCCCTAGAGATTGCCGTCTCCAGAAGGAGAGACAACCTCTGGCTCTCCAGGGGTCCTGAAAACTTCATGGTAACCCTTGGATCCACCTGCCACCCAGCTGGATACAGCTACCTGCAAAACCAAAGACAGCCTGGTGAAATACTGAGCGGTGCCTGGGCGGTGAGCGGAGCGAAAGCGAGCGCGAAGGTGACTACAGCTGCAAGGCACGGCGCAGGCCCAGCTGTAACGGACAGTGATGGGGTTCTTGGCAAACCTCCCCAGGGAAACCCAAACCAGCGGGCTCGGATTCAGCTGACGCTGGGCCAAACTCGTCCGCAGGTCTCCAACACCTACGTGGGCTGGAGGGTCCTGCCACCGTGAGGCTTTCTGCTTCTCTGAGGTAGGCAGTCAGGCAAGCCCCCTCCCACCTCAGCAGCACCAAGAAGTAGGGGTGTTTTATGAAGAGTACTTGAGAAGAGGGAGGAGCTGCGTGCCAAATACAAAGGGGGTTTCAGCAAGTTGGTTACCATGGCCCAAATCTCGCTGAAGTCAAAACCAGTCTACTTGTGACTTCAAGGGAAGTTATGACTGACATTCAAATGTTTTTCAAAAATCCCAGCCTTGGCGTCTGCTTGGTGCCAGCCTTACGCCGCTCCTCTCAGCAGCAACAGGAAGTTCTGTGCAAAACAGAGGAACGCTTGTTTGAGGATTTAAATCTTTACAAGGTGAAGCCTGGCAAAAAGATCGATGTTGTCCCTCTGCACAGTACGGCTTGCAGCTTCTCGCAGAAGCTGTGACCGGTTTCATGTGCAACACAAATGTACCAGGGACTTCAGGAAGGTTCCTCTCTGGTCTAATCACTCTGAAAATACTTTAGATCCACAAAACTTTAGGGCGCATCTCTAATTTTAGATAGGAAACAGAATCCACCACCCGCTCTCAAATGGAGAAGATGGTCTGACAGAAAAGGTTATTCAGACTGTTCTCATACCGCCTACCATTACTCTGGCCACAGATTTCTGGACAGTATTAAATCACTTAGGCAAAACAGTTCAGCCCTGAAGGGTAAATCCATGGGAAAGTTATTTAAACTTTCAATTCCTTCTGTGAGCTCTTGTAAAATCCGCAACCGGTGGATATTGGCCAAACGCTAACCAGGCTATTTGATAAAGACTAACCTGGAAATACAACTGTTCATGCTGTATTTACAGGAAACGAGGCAACATGTGGAATAAACAAAATTCACAGTGAAAACAGCCAGTTTATTATAAATAACAGCAGTAGCAGCTCTGAACAAAGGGAGATTCAGAGCACTTTCGTAGAGTTAAGGGCATAAACCGCACTCAAGTCCCACTTAGAGCCGAGCAGGTTTTAAGCAGCAAATAAACATCAAGCTCCTCGGTGCTGAACAGAAACCCCTTTTAGATTATTTTTATAAAACAAATGCTTCTCCGTGAACAAAGGAGAGGCTGTACTGGCTCGGCATACCCCCGCACGAGGTATCCAGCCCGTCAGTGTAACGGCCCGAGGTGATGTGGGCCACATACAAGTTTTCCAGCTGGAGGGAACACCTCAGAGGCACGGTTCCTGAAAGGGCTCGAAGTGCTCTGCAGAGGGTCTCAAGATCACTTCCCACCCGCCCCCAAAAGGCTGAGCATCACAGCGGGCTGAAAAATCCCTATAAAAACCTCCTCGCTTGGCAAGAGGGTGAGCCTGCCTGTGAAGAGGTGAAACTATGTTCCTCTAAACAGAACCATGGCTTGAACCACAGGCTATTTTTGTGCATTTACTCATTTTTGCATGTCTTTTTTAAACCTCAGGAAGATCCTGAGGACACAGACCACTGTAGTTGGGGCTGCCGGTGACGCCAAAGGGGACACAGGGATGCACATTCGAAGCCTCCCAGCCCAGCTCATTCCCCTGGGGGCTTCATTAGCATGGTATTATCCTCCCCTTTCCGCCTGGGCTGGGCTGGTTCCCAAAGGCTGGATCACCCACCATTTCCAGAGCCACCCGCGCTTCCAAAGGAAGCGTAAAGCCCTGGGAAATGAGGACAGCAGCAATGAGGGCTGACAGAAAAAAGCAGTCCGAATTGCAGGCGCAGATGAAATAGTCCAAGCCCTCGGGTGCGCGTGGGGAGCATCCAGCAGACGGGGGTTGAGCGGGAGAACCCTGCCTCGGGGAGCGCAGCCACCCCACCTTGCAACTCAAGAGCTCCAGAAAAGGGATTTCTCCAGGCAGAGCAAAAGATGGGTGACTTTTTAAAAAAAAATAAATATTATTTAACTGAACCTGCAGAGTGTCAGTTGCTATGTACCAGGTAATGCTAACTGGGTAACATCCAACAGGTTACCAGCTACAGTCTCTCAGACCACACCTGGAGAAGACGGCGATCAAAGGCACGCGCGAGCGCTCGGCGTTGCACAAGGTGAAATACATGGACAGGGAAAAACGGCGAGGTTAGGACCAGACCCAAAGCTTGGCTAAACCAGCAAGCACGGCCAAAGCCAGGGACCAGGGCTGAGCGCCGAGAGCCAGAGACAGCACACTTGTCAGAAAAAAAAAAATAAATAAAGCAGTACTGTATTTAGCCCAACCACATCTCCTAATATGAAATATTGATTGTCCTTTCTTGGTTCTGCAGGAAAAAGAGAGTAATTAGCCATCCCTCAAATCACTGGAGAAAACATGAAAAATTTCAGGCCACAGCAAGCATCCTCAGGCACTTTTTTTTTTTTTTTTCAGTTGTGACTGACAAACATTCCCACCGTATTGACAACACAAATGAGTTTCACAGGCCTCCAGGCCCAGAAAAGATCTTTCAGTTGCCCTTGTACTGCCTGGGCCGGTCAGTGGCCCCAGCAGAGAGCTCAGGGGCGTCCCTGGAGCACCCTTAAATACCAACGGCCCTGCAAGGGACACTTTTAGTGATCGGTGATGGCAACTCTTCTGAGTTGCCAAGGGGGAAAGCGAGGGAAAAATAACCTTTCCTTTCTGAAGCAGGGAGGTAACTATTGAGCGCTGAGGCACAATAACCTTTATAAAGGAAAAAAAGAAGACTGACATGCTTGAAAGTTTCCCTTGGAGCAACAGTGGTAGGCAGACTTTTCCAGCACGGAGAGCATGCCAGGAAACTCGCCAAGCACCCTGAGGGCTGAAACGAGTTTGCATCTAAATTTACATAGCTCTTAATCAGATAAACGCATGCCATTTAAAAAAAAATGCCAGCATGCTCTCCGTGCATGCAGTGCTTCACAAACACAAGGGAGCCAATGCAGAGCAAGCACTGCTCGGAGAGGATGAGAAACTGGATGGCCGGCCAAGCTTCCCGAAATCCAGCGTGTGGAAGCCAGGTGAAGACTGTGAGGGACCAGACTCTCTTCTCTCTGCTCAGATTAAGATAATAAAACCTGAGCATTGTGGAAAAGCAACGTGAAAGCTCCCATCAGCAGTAAAGATATGTGTAAACGTAGCAGGCACCTCTGGAGAGAACAGCAGTTCCGACAGCAGGGCTGAGCCTGCCCTGCGAGCAAAGATTTGCTCCAGCCAGAAACTTGGATGTATTGTTGCGTGACTGAGCCCAAGAGACCCACGGCTGGAGGAACTGCTGAAGTTGTGACACTCACCATAAACTAACTCACCCCAGCTTTCTGCCTCTGTTTCCCTGATTTAAAATTAAACTTCAGCTCAGAGTGTTGGGTTGTTTTTTTTTTTTTCCTGTGGTCACTTTGGGAGTTTTTAAACCACTGTTCAAACAGCTCTTAAAGTTTCCTCATCTTCACTGGAAGGTCAACTGGCTGCACTGAAACTTCTTAAAGAACGGTTGGAAAGTCAGTCAAGGAGGAGCAAGCCAACACATTGGCTTTGTTCTGATGTCTCCTGTGAGCAAGGTCACAAGCTGCACATTGAATCTTGCTCTGAAATTAGAGAGTCAAAACTTTCCTGTGAGGTTTTCACTTGCGAGAGGCATTCAAAATCACCTGCTTATCCGTTAAAAATACGCCGACTTGGTCCACAAAATGTAACCCGTCTCATAAAAATCTCTTTTTGATCGACATTTACAGCTAACTTCACTTAAAGAGGTACTTTCAGTTTCCCCAGAGAAGTTTTAGGCTGCTAAGTGCTGCAGGCTACAGTTTTAAAAAGCAGTTTCGGTCATGTTTGCAGTAATTGGGGCAGACGGCTACCTAGCGAGAAACCGTTTTTGGTTTGGAGGGGTGTGCGTTTGTGCAGGAAGCAAACTGTCGATTTTTTATTTTGTTTTGTTTTGTTTTGTTTCATTTTATTTTTTTAGGCTTTGTAATCCCTTGCACTGACGATAAAAAGTGCCTCCTGCAGACAAAAGATGCAGTTACAGGACCGCACTGGCAGAACAAGCTCATAACACAGTTCCTGCTCTCCAGTTGCAATTCAGCTGCACCAATACAACTGCGCTGTAAATAGGGCTACTGAAATCAATCAGGGCAATAAAAAAAACCTCTTTTGTTTCGGTTGTGGGTTGATTTTTTGTTTTGGTTTGGGTTTATGTTGTTGTTGTTGTTGTTTTTTTTTTTTATATAGATAATTTCATAAACAATGAACAAGATTTCTAGGACTAGAGAGAGCCAAAGAATCCCTGTCTTTACTTTGCACATAAATTCAGGTGGGTATTCTGGATAAGAGGGGTAATTCCTGCAGAAAAACACACATTTCCGTAGACCTTGCAAGTATTTTCAGCGACCAGTAGCGAAATCTGCTTCAGCTTTAGCAAGCAGTAATAGAATCTTACAGATGACCTGAAAACAGACTTTTCTGGGCGGGGGAGGAAGGCGAAGCAGAAGGAAGAGAGGAAGGAGACTGAATTCCTCCGAGCTCCAGCCAGCCATCTGTGATTTCAAATGATCAAAACGTAGTTTGCACTGCTAGAAGAAATCGTCTAACTGCGAGTTGTGATTAGAAATTTCAAAGCTGCTGGGGGAGAGGGGGGGTGGGTGGATGTTAATTTTAGTATCTGGGGCTTTCTCTCAGCTTAACTCTTTGCTCACTCCGTATCAGTAAAGCAGTCTGGAAATTTATGCCAGACAGAGGTAAACGCCTACAGCGTTGCTTACATCTGAGGAGAAAAAACAGCAGGCACAAACTGCCTTTAGAATTTTACATGATTTCTGTGCCACATAACAGTCCCAAGAGGACAACGTTTCTGTGGTTTAGAGCAGGCTTTTCCACGAACGCCACACTACTGCAAACCAATGCCTAGCTTTCGGCCTTTTCAACCTGCCGAAGCACAATCCGGCGCGACAGCGATAAGCAGGCGACTGGCACGGGTTAAGATCAACACTTCTGAGCTGCAGAAAGTAAATCACGTTACAGCCTGGTTAGTGGAAATAGCTTGACAGAGTTGTGAGACAATATATGATCTTTTTCAAGTTAATGGCTGCGAATAAGATGTTTGGGAGTATAGTTTCAAATTCCAGCATCTAAATAAGCGAGCTTATTTGAAGCAACAAGCTGACTTCTGTGGCGTGAGTACCACTATTCATTAAAAGAAGAATGCGTTTCCCCATGGGAAATACATCAGCATCAAACACAAATATGCCACAGGTATGATATCGCACCTTTAACAAGCAGCGTATCGGACCCGTGGATAAGCCAGCCACCAGACCTGAACTGGGAAAGAGGTACTTTTATGCAGGCTGGGAAATGAAGAGGGCCCTTGCCATTTGTCGGTGTGACTCACGCAGCGCTAACTCCCACAACCTGCTACAAAGGCAAGTCTGTTGAGATATTTTGGCAGCACGGTTCAGGCAGGCTCATGTACACCACACAGTCGCCACTTCTTTTCCTCCAACCACATTTTTCCTGGGAGCGCAAATAAAGTTGACCTCCTTTTAGTGCCGATTTTCCAAACGGAAGAATCTTTCCAAACGTTTTCAAGAAACCTGCCAGTTAAAAACATGGGTCTGCGTCTGCAAAAAGAGAACGCAGAGCCATGTTTTGATGGGAGGGGTTTTTGAGTTTGTTTTGAAACAGAAAAATGCCAGGGCCTATTCAGCCACTCCAGAGGAGGAGCAGGAGCCCTCTGGAGAGGGCTGCATTGTAACCAGCAGCGGTTCACCCTCCTCGCTCTGTTTCTATTCTCTTCAACAAGGAAAGCTCAGATGGAATCTGCTGCAGCACCATAAACACTCTTAGGTTCATAGAGCAATGCAGTAGAAAAAATAAAAACCTTCAGTTCTTCATGGTATTCCCTAAGGGTAGCAAAACAATCATCAGGAAAACAGGGGAATAATTCGGGGGGTGGGGGGAATGCCTGGATGAGGGGATTTTCAAACAGGAGGGAGGGTGCCGCAGTGCCACTGGTGATGGTGGTACAAAGCCGCTGTCTGATGGCCGTCACTCGGGGGTTTTCCAGGTACAAGCCTGAGCCGTGTTGCTTTTTGTACAGCAGCCACCGCTTTGCAAAACCTATGCCCGCGGCCCAGCCTTTTCTCTCCTACACCCGGGGACCATAAGCCAAACTAGTTCAAAAAAATCTCATGCATGCAGGATGCCTCCGGAAGATGTAACCGTTTATTAAAGTCAGCCAAGGGACTGGGGCTAACATTTCAGTAGGAATGGGCCCCACTGTCGTTCGCACCCACATCTCAATGCTCACCAAGAGCCGGTCAGGAACGTGAACCCTTATCGTGTGCACTGGGGCGCACCAACGGTGGAGAGCCCTCGCATGGGACAATTGGCGGCCATACGCCAAAAAGATGGAGCTGCCTCCTTGTTGAAAACTGAGGTAGGTATAAAGCAACTACAAATGAGCGTTTGCTGAAGTGACACTCATTATTTCTATCTTGTTTCCAACCTAAATGAGCGATAAGTCCAAGAAAGCAATGGCTGAGCCCCGTACCAAATTGTCTGTACGCTGTCGGCAAAGCACAGCTCCCAGAGGCCACCAGCCAAGTTTTGCAGAGCAGGCTCTGCGTTCTGCTCTGGGACCCGCTGAGTCTTTTGGGGACAAGGTCCAGGATCACTGGGGTAACACCTGGGAACCCTCTGAGAAACCTTGGGGTGCTGCTGTTGTTAGAAAAGTACAAGTTAGGGGGAGCCACAAGGCCAGGGGCCTAAAGCTCTATCAGCTTCTAATGAGCACAATCACCTGCTCTGAACCCAAGGGGCAGCTGGCCCCTAATGAGGGACGGTCAAGCACCCTGTTAGCCAGTGCTTGGGCGAGGTCTATATAAGAGCCAGGCCCAAAGCCCCAGCCCTAAATGCAGTAGTTTATGTTGAAAGCTGCTGTGAAGGTGGGATTCAGCTTGGCTTGCTGCACTGTGAAGTCTCTAGATAGGGTGGTGGCACACCACAGGGCAGTTCCCCCAGCAGATTCTGGAGCAGCTGCCCCTGCCGGGGTAGAGGTTTTGAAGCAGGCAGAGCGTAGGATGGTAGATGCAGCCCTCCAAGCCGCAGGGAGTGCTGAGGGCCTCTCTCGGAGGCTGGGAAAGGTGGCCCTCTGTCCTGCAGGATGTGTGTTGCCTTGGAGGAGCTGTGGTGCCAAGTGAAGAGTTACAGGAGGAAGTGAGCAGATTGCACATCAGACAAGTTTCATGGGAGACACTTCTCTGGGACTCAGCAGCTTGAAGAGCTCATTTGCAATAGAGAAGCAGCCAGTCTACCCCTACGGTCAAGGTAAGTGAAATCTCTGGAGAAGGGGAAGGATGGAAGTGGGTGACTTCTGGTGCTAAAAACAAAGTTTCTGCACCACCCAAGGGCTTATAACTACCACACAGCTTTACCACTCTAATTAAAGAGGAGCCAGATATGCCTTTAAGCAAAATATATGGGCTAGCTGATCCTAAACCACACAAGGTCTCTGGGAAAGTATTCAGTGATTGCAATGGTGCTTCCTTGCTGCAGGGGCGGGAGTCTCCCACCTGCCAGCCTGACCTATTATCTGGAGAGGTTTGCTGCCTACTAGGTGCCCAGAACTGGGATGTTGTGGAGGGACTGCCTGGGCGTGTCCAACCTTCTGGCTGCTACCCCTGCTGCCCTTTCGTGTGGGCATCAGTGACACCATCAGGGGCAACCTGGAGAGTGTCAAGTGACTACGGAAGTCTGGGAGTGGCTTGGGGGCCCTGGTGACGTTCTCCTCAGTGCAGGTAAAAAGATATCTGCCAAATCAGAGTTGATGAGCAAATGGCCTGGGGTGATATGACAGGAAGGGATCACAAAGTCAACACCACGTGAGGATTGAGTGGAGTCACTTCCAGCATCTGCATGTAAGCAAGGACACACCTGTGAAGTACCATTATGGAGAAATGGGGAAGAGGCATGTTGGGGTACTTTTCTTGCTGGGGAAGAAGCATGTTGGGGTGCTTCTCTGATGTGCATGTATGCTTATGAACACAGTGTGGGGAATAAACATGGCAAGAGAGGCCTATGTGCAGCTGTAAGGATGCAGTCTTGGTGGGATCACAGAGATGTGGTGGGATGGCTCCCATGACCCGCACCACTTTGAGCACGGCAATGGAGGCATACAGGCTCTGTGGGAAAGGCATGCTACAAAAGAGGAGGATGGTGGAGTTTGCCTTGATGTGAGAGGACAGCTGGAATGTGCAAACATGTGGTTGGCACGGGGCAACTGGTTTTAGGTGGCCCTGCTTGAGCAGGATGGTTGCACAAGATGACCTTCAGAAGTCCCCTCCAGCCTCAGCCAGTCTGAGCTGAAGGGCCTTAGGCTCCAAGCAGCACAGTTGTGAGGGCTCAGCTGTGTGCCCAGAGCAGCTCTTCAGTTCTTCAGGCAGCAAATGCTGAAAGCAGAGCAGGAAGGTTTAAAAAAAAAAAAAAAAAGGCAAAGCAAACTGGGCATTATGTCATGTCTCACTGCTAGTCTCCTAAAAGCAACACATGCCACATGCGGAATATGATTCACTTCTTCTGTCACCAATATCACTCAGCATAAATCAACAGTAACTTGAAGGAACTCACTCTGAGGAAAATCAAGCTCATAAAGCATGAAAGCGAGCAGTAATTTCATAAAATAGGGCCAGAGGCTTTGAAGCTCATAAAAGCTAACTCTGTACAGGCAAGGGCCAACAGGCATCCAGAATCTAAAGGATCATGCACCACCTTTTGAGTAAAACAATCCCCTGAAACCAAATAAATACAATGCCTCTCTGGGCAAAAAACCAGAAATAGGATTCAACAGTAGTTCTTTTTCTTTCAGCAGTAGTCAGTCATTAACATAAATGAACAGCAACAAAACCAAACAAGTTTATACCCAGTTCAACACCCACATCCAAAAAATGTCTAAATACAATGCCTTGATTCCTCCTGACAATAACAAAGGAGAATTTTATATGAAAGCATAAATGTTCACCAAGGCCAATATTTTGCTTTGTAGATTCTGATTGGCTTCAGGGTAAATTATTGGTGATTACAACTAATATTAGGATACAGTGTGAGGCACTAAAAAGAGATAATTATGAGGAAGTGAGGAATTATCTGCTGTTGAAACAATAGATCAATTATGAGGTAGGGCACAGTAGCTGCAGAGCAGCATTCTTAGGCTCTGAGGGTACTCTCTCCTCTTTCTCATCAACCAAAGAGAACCCACAGCTATAAAGCTTAATTATCCTCCAGGAGCTCCAGCTTGCTGACTAATTAGCCTCTTGTTGAGACAATAAAGAAAAGGACTTAATTCAAATTGTCTGCAAAATTAGGATGGTGCAGGCACAGTCCTGGCTCTTCCCTATGTATTCCTCCATCCTGTCCAACCAGTACAAATGCAATAGCCTTGATCTCCCCAGTTCTGGACAACCCAAAACCAACGGTATTCAGCCTAAAATAAAACAAACCCGGAGAAGGACACTTTGGGAGGTGGTGGCACTGATGAAACCAGTGTGCCTGAGGTAGGAGGTATGGGCAGTCGGAGTGCTGCCGCAGCTTCCACGAAGCGTGTTGTGCGAAGTCCCCCCGGCTCCTACCCGTCGAAGGACAGGCACATGTGCAGTGCTTTCGTAAATGGAGAGTAAGCCGCATTTGATGGTCACGTTATTACAGCATCCTTCAGGGAAGGGGCTTTTCAGCTGCATGGCAGCAGTTCAGAGCAGTTCAGCACCAGTGTTTACAGCCAAAATCGTTAGGAAGGTAAAGGTTGAAGTCTTTGGGAGCCCAGCTCTTGTCCAACAGACCACTGTAGCCAAGAGCTAACCCATCCAAGAAACAGGATCCCTGCTCTATTTGGCAAAATACTACCCAACTGGTGCAAAAGCCTCTGGCAAATGGCTTAATCCAGCATCTCCCGTCATCCCAGCAAAGATCATGTTTGGCTGGGCTGATGAGCAAAATGGAGTATCTGCAGTAACATGTTGTTCATGACTGAGCTTTTAGGCTAGTTTATTGCATAGCAAGCGCAAATACCCATTATGGTTAATAAATCAGGGTTGATATTTGCAGCTAGCAAACAAACAGGAAGGGAAAATTTCAGACCACATCTGCTTTGTACTGAGATGGGAGACACTCGAGATTTTTCCTTCCATCTGAATGACTTCACTTTGCTTTTTTTGGCTTTTGTAAATAGCTATTATTTTGCTGAATTACCAAAGAAATTACTCTATTCTCAGTGAACCAGAACTCCCCTTGAAATCCACCTCCTTGATGGCCAGCCTGGATTTCCTGCTGCTTCATCAGAGTGTCCTGGTGACAAGTACCGGAGTTTGTACCTTCTCCAACCCCACGGAAAGTCACGGGAGTGAAGGAAAACACCACAATCTGTCCCTGGGCAGGTTAGTTTTAGACCCATTTTTACATCTGGCAAGGAAGGACCTTCAGATCCCACAAGTGTGCCTTGACACACGTCTTCTCCTTCACTCATATTTTGCTCCATGCTCAAGCAATGGAGTCGTGAGGGTTATCAGCTGGTGGTCAAAATATGATGTCTAGTTTTCCTGAAGCCACAGGTCCTGCCCTGCCTTTTAAAATCTCAGGCATGCTAGGAGCAGTGTGAAATTAAGTGTGGGATGTGTATCTATCCATTCTGTCACCCAGTTTAGGTGGATAATTTACACGGGCATGACAGCTGCAGCAAGTCTTATTTCCTTATAAGTGCCACATAAAAACACCGATTAGACCTGTGAATACATGTGCTCTCAAAAAGCCAGTTTGGTGTGAGGTCAAGATGAATTACTGCTTTAACCGGTGCATTGCTGCAGGTGTGCCAAAGAAAGCATCTTTCAGACAGGCCGTGGGGGAAGGCACACTCCACCACATGAACACTACTCACGTTCTGATTTTTGTTGCCTGCATGCAGTATGCTAAGAAGCAGGGATCACAGAAACACTGAGAAGGGAAAACATAGTAAAAAAGGGTAATTACAGGGGAGATGCTCAGAGCTGTAAAAAGCTGAACAGTTGGGTCCACCTACTGACTTGAAAAGTTTATCCTAGGGCAATGCCACAAGCCAAGGCGGTGGCATTGAACAGCCTCTGGTTTGGACTGTAATCTATTAAAATGGATAAATGCCTGTGAAGATGACTGTAGATTAATGTTGATTGCATTGAGGTTTTAATGTAAGATGGATAGGTATGGATACTGCACTGCTCTAGCAAACATGGGTCCCAACAGCTGGTTTGTCCATTCTCTCAGACAAAGTCCTCCTGAGGCTGCTGGTATGCAGAGATATGGACATGCTTCCCTAAAACTGCATCTGAGCCAACCCAAGGTCCCCTTTACCACCCGGTTGTGCAGAAGAATCCAGAAGGGAAGGCTGCACAGCCAGCCTGAAGGAGCCACACAGCTGGCCCCAGACTGCACTCCTTGATGGCCACATGAGGGGACAAGTGGCGAAGGCCAGGGCCTGGGTAGGCAGCACCCAGCAAAGCTCAGGCCGTGCTGAGGCACCTCAATGCCCCCCGGGTGCAGCTGGGAACGGCTGCCAACAGCAAAACTGCAGTAGAAACACCCCGCAGGAGTGCAGCTCTGCTCACCGCTGGCTCTCATCAACGCTGGCTGCAGCCCCCTCGCACTCCAAACATGAAACGGTGGGAAAGCCCGCTCCCAGCAGGTATCCACTGAGCAGGACCTTTTGTGGAGAGGGTCCTGATAGCACAAGGCAATGACAGAATCACTCTCAGAATATTTTTAACTAAAGACCCAGAGCAAACAAAGCACAGCAGCCAGTGAGAATACAGAACAGACACAATAAAAGGAGCATTTAAGAACAGTTCTGCCATACCAAGCCATACGCAACCCCGAAACAGGGGTGAGGGATAATTGGAAGTGTGTGTATATATATATATATACACCCTGTGAAAGTTCAGTTCCTGCTGGGGAGAAGCCAAAAGATCAGCTTCCCACATCCCACGCCAAGGTCTGTGCATGCACAGATGAGAGCGAGCTGTCCCCCAGCTTTACAAGCCGGCAAAACTACTTTTGAAAAAAGACAAATTAATGATTTGCAGGGATCCAAACTCAAACCCTCAAGACAAAGAAAAGATCCAGTGATTTGTTTCTTGAGAGGTGAACTCCTGCTCAGCCTCACCTTGCAAAACTTGGGCTCTGCATACATCTCCCAGGTTTGACTGGGGGCAGAGGCAGCTGTCAGCCCTGCTGGGGGGCAGCCCCAGGGGAGAGTGGGGGGCCACAGCCACATCTGTCACCCCTGCAAGGAAAAGGTGGAAGATGCTCTGGAAATGGGAGTTTCACAACCATGTGAATTTTGCTCGAATTAAATATTTGGTTAATAAGAGAATCTCACCCTTCTGCCTTAAAGGGGCTGTGCCACGTACGGGCAGTCACTGCGCACCATGGAAAGGACGTTTTGGCAGCACACAAAGGCTGATGCTGAAAAGCACTTTTAAATTCAGACACAGAACGGGCTGCTTTCTAACACCCTTAGTTTTAAGATGGGAAAATGCGGGATTGTTTCTTTTTCCCTCTTTCACAGGGTCAAAAGGGGAGGATGAGGGAACAAGTTGTTCTGTGTTCAATGGACAAGTTTTTCAGGACTTTTTGCCAAGTCTGCTTTCTAGCACCGGCACGAAGTAACCCATGGTAACCTCACTGCTTTAAGTTCACCCCTTTGGAGATAAAATTTATAGGATGCAAGGCAGCTTTTCCTTCAAGGAAACTTCTTCCATCGCGGATGGGAGGGAGGGCAATGGAGGGAGGGAGGAGAGCGCGGCCCGTCTCTGCAAACGGAGGGAGGACAAGGGAACAAAAAAATTACGCGCCCAAGGAAGACAAGCGGTCACACCTCGGGGGGCGCGCAACGCGAGTGCACCCGCACACACGGGCGGTGCACACGCACACACAAGGCGCTGCAGGCCCGGCGCGCTGGGTGCGCGCACACGCCACGCACCGCCGGCAGGACACACGCCCCCGTGCAACGCACGCGCGCTTTGCACGCC
>WHYT01017044.1:368639-408236 GCA_009806455.1 Tetrax tetrax
TTTTTTTTTTTTTTTTTTTTTTTGTCCGGAAGGGGCTGGAGGTGTGTTACAATACTTTACAGTAAAGATGAGAAACATCATAAATACTTCTCCAGTCCTGGTGCTGTGAAGATGAGTGGCGAAACCTTGCTGTACCACTAGAAGTTGAAATTAACAGATAAAAGCAAAAAGTTCAGAGCGAAGGCAACTCATTTTCTTTAAACTCCTTCCAGTATCTGTAGTTATTAGCTGCTCACACAGCACACAAAAGAGGATTTCCTCTAGAGATAATAAGTACAGTGACATAAATAAAGCGAAGAAAGCGCAGAAATTTTTTTTCTATTTATTTCCTGACAAATTCACTCTGAACCGGTTTGCTAAACATTCATCTGTCATAAGCTTTTTGAACTCTTTCTCTAGTAACGCTCAGGCCACCCTTAGAAGAAAGGCTATTTTTGCTGTGGCAACCAAACTCCTCTACGCATAGGGTGAACAGCTCTGCAAATCTAAGCTTGATGTGTGCCGCTCCCTTCCATTTTCTTACTTTTAATCTTGAAAGCGGATATGCCTTTTAGAACTGAGAAGGTCAGGTCCCACTGGAATTTTATCTAGCTTTCCCAATTCCATTTGAATTCTTCTGGGTCTCATTGTTTAGGGATCTGTGTTTAAGAAGTCTGTAAAGCTGTTGCAGTTTTCCAAAATCACTTGGCCCACTGGTGAAGATAATTCAACTTATGCTTCTAGCTTGGACATTCCTGCTGGAGGTCTGTCCCGCGATTGTTAAGCTCCCGCAGTTACAGCAGTTCTTGCATATTCTGCCTGTTTGCTCAAGGGATTTCCATCAGGGCCTTTCCCAGAACATTTTGCACGTCAGCGCTGGGAGCCCGAGGCGATGCGGCACAGTCTCCGACCAGCAGACTGTGGAATTGATGGTTTGGCAGGAACCACAACAGAGTTCCTTTTATTCCTCTTCTGCTGAATATGCCCTCAGCTGGATACGTATGATTGCTGTCTTTTGTCCTCCCTAACAGTAGGAAGGGACAGTTGAGGCGGCACCCAGCTGAGGTGAAAGTAGCGCAATAAACTTGTGAGCTACTGGACTGATGCTCCTTCCGAAGGAAATGCTGGAGACTGAGGAACAAGTCACCTGGCACAGGAGGGACCCCAGAGCCGGTTGTCCTAGCAGGGTGGTCACTTGAAGGTGAGGTCTCCCAGGACCACTTCCAGCCTCTGTAAGAGGGGACCTAGGTCTGGGCACAACCTCCCAGGGGTCAAAAGAGCAGCACGGTTGTACACACGCCGAGAAAAAAGGCACAGCTTGTGCTTGGAGCAGCTGAGGGTTACGGTGGGCAGGCTGCCATAAGGAAGTGGCTGCCAAGGCCAAGGGATTTAGAGAGACTGCTGAGAAAGAGATGGCCACAGCCAGCAAGAACTCCATGTATTTGGACCGTGGCCCCGGGGAGAAAATGGAAGAAGCAATATTAAAGCTAGGAAAAAAAAATTGCCAGGTGAGTGTAATGAAATGCACCTGGAGGAAGGGCATTACACCATTACAAGCAGGTGTTCCGCATGCAGGGACTCAACACAGTGTACAAAAATCTGATGCCTTGGAACAGCGTAAAGACCCCACGTGCCGCAGCAGCCAACGAAGACGTACGCTTCGGTACCAGGGAGCAGGCCTTTTCATCCCTGGGGGGGCAGAAATGAAGCACCTCTGTTTTTCTAAAGAGACTTGACAGAACAACTGTGTTGGCACAGGTGACTAGCTGTCTGGGCATGCAGGGGGGCTTGAAGCGATACGAATTGCTCTGGTCATAGCCAAATCAAGTGTGTCCCAGCCTGGCTCCCAAGACAGTGTGACGGCCTGCAGGCTGTGGTGGAGCGATGCTGCAGGACTCGCAGCCAAATCCCAAGATGTGGAAAAGGGAAGGACAGGTATCTTTGCAGCCAACATTTCTATCTGTGCTGTTTGCAGAGAGAAAAGCAGATGGTCTTGTGGTTTGGCGCTGTGCTCCGCTTTGGAGACCCAAGCGCTACTCACTGCGTGACTTTTGACCAGTCAGTTAAACCCACAGATGCAAAGGTTAATACTAATTTTCATATCCACCCAATTTATGTGCACACCAAGTCCAGCACGGGCAAGCAACCTTGATGAGTTCAAATATGTATGCAAACGGCAGCTTCAGAACAAGGACAAGTTTGCCTTCATGTCAGGTTGGTTGTGAGGTTAAATTAAAACATTTTGTCAAGCATTTGAATAGCCTGAGGGGCTAGAGAAATGAAAACCTTTAATAATAATTGCTGTTTGGATTTAGATGGATGGGTTCAGTGCAATGTGGCAGAGTAAGTCTTAAAATTCCTGTGTTTGTGCTAAACTCCAGCTGCTAGGTAACTGTAACTACTCTATACTCAGAGCAAACCTGAGATCTCTAAAATAGCAAGCGCGTTTTGATGAGCCCAGAGAAGGCAGTATTGAGGTTAGTTTAAAGAACAAACCACAGAAAACCTTTAAAAAATATAAATTGAAAAGTCCCATTGTTCTTTTCCAAACTGATCTCAGACAAAATCTGGTGAGCAGCAGAGCTCTCGCCTGACGTCACGTTCATCACCAAAGAGGAAGGGCCTGGAGCGTCTCCGCTGCCTGTCCAGAGGCAGGCTGAGCTTGGGCCGTTGGAGGAAACCTACACGGCAGCATCTGAGCGCTCATCAAAGCAATCAGGAGATACGTATGCTGATAGCATTGTAGAAATATCATACTGAGGCTTACTCAGGGTGCAGAAAGACTTCTCTTCTGGAGGGAACTCCTTTTATCAAAGACTGGAATGAAACACGCTCTCAGGAAGAGCTTTTCAAAAGCTGCAAAGGCATTTATGCTCAGTTTTCTTTGTCTAGAGGCACAGTTTGCAAAACAGCATTGTGGTACATTGGGAAAAGCAACAGAAGGAAAAGGGGGGAATCTTAAAAAAACCCAACAAGTTTATGGTGAAATTACCTGGCATAGGAACTCTCAAAGAGGAAAGAAATGGGTTTGAACACTGAACTGTCTTTGACCTCTGTGAAAACAAAAGTATCAAAAAACACTAGTTAGGTTTGCAAATCTTAGCCTTTCTCTGCAATGAATAAATCCATGGAGTGCTAGTTTTCTGAAAAAGTAGCAGGGAAGTCAGTACAATTATAAGACTGTTCTACCTTGTAAGTCCATTAGCTGTGCTTGTTCTTACAGGCAACAATGAACTGCCCTTTGAAGAAAAATAATCTAGTATTCCTGAAGCATGTGGCAAAGGAAAAAAAGAAACTAGATGCAGGCTCCTTCAATTCTTTCAGCTTTAAATGTATATTTCCACTGCAGCTGGACAGACAAACCCTGGCTTCAGTTTCACAAGCAGAATTCAGCTGTTCCAGGCATGAAACTGAAGCTAAGTTGTTGTTCTGGCATGGAACAGGAAGAAGCATCTGGCCAGTAAGAGAGACTAGCAGCGGGCAAGCCCCTTTTCCAAAGTGTTCCACGCTGGTTTACTTTTTCCAAAACAGATGAGAAAAAAAAAAAAAAGCTACGTAAATTCCCTGTCAAATACTTGTCAGCTTTAGGAAGAAAAAAGTTTAATAAAAAAAATAAAATAGCCTGCACACTAAGTGTCTCAGATACCTAACCTATTTTTTTAAATAAAGATAGCAGAAGTTGCAGCCATGGCTGCGCGTAGCCTGCACAGTCAACAAATTGTGTAATTGTGTGACCTGTTTTGTCTCTTTTAAATCACCTGTCTGTTGTAGTGCTCTCCCTTATCAGAAGCTATCACCTGTCATGCTGGGAGAGGCAACCTCTCACCTACGCAGCCACTTGGTTTTGATTGTAAGTCTACAGAATCGCACGTAAGAAGTCTGTTGATATTAGAAATCATCACAAGCGGAATCACAGAAGTGCCAGATCAAGTGTAGTATCTCCACGGCCTCTTAGGACTTTGTAGTTTTACCACACTGCTTTCCAACAGTTTCTCACAACTTCTTCCTAACAGCAGGAATATAGACTATTTAACTAGGGAAACAAACCCTGCTGTCTGAGCCAAAGAAGATTAAATCCTTACTATTTGTTCTCACTACAGAGCTTCTTGAAACACTGAGACACACTTCTGCTTCCATCCAGAACAGTGAAATATGCACTTAGAGTTAGCAAATTAAATCTCTCTTTCGCATTTAGTGATTAATTTGGAGAGGAGAACTGCAGGCACTAAATTAACCTTTTTACCTGATCGGTTTTCATGAAGTGAACAGCTACATAGGGTAATTTTCTCAACCACAACAGGTATTTTCTGCAGTTTGCTTTACTATTAGGAAAATGTTCTCAGCTATTCCATTTAACTGGTAATAGTAAAACCTTCAGACTGTGTCCCTCACCCCAGGAATCCCACCTGTAAATCAATCGTTCTTCCTAAAAAATAGACGACTAGTCAGAAACGCGCGTTGTGACATGCGAGAACGCCAACAGCAGATAGGAACGCACCTCTTCCTCTACAGCGTGTCCAATTTTACCCTCTCAGGATTGGCAGCGTGAAGGGTGCGACGGGACAGCTAGCTCGCAGCAAAACAGAGCAGTAATACGGCAGTACGGGAGAAGAGGAAATGGCCTACTTTCACAGTCCCAGATCAATAAGTAAATTGCCATTCTAAATGCAGAATTGTTAACTGCAATAAATAGTCGTAAAATTGAAGAGTAACTGAGGTTGGAAGGGAGCTCTGGAGGTTTTCAAGGCCAAACTCCTGCTCAGAGCAGGATTTATTTCGAAGTTAAATGAGGCTGAATAGTTTTCCACGTTGCACGTAACAAAGATGACGGGTAAGCGCGTGGGAACGGACATGAAGGTAAATCAAGGCAACGACAGCTCTGTCCCGTTGAGCGTACCTGCTCCGAATAAGCCTTCAGCTGAGGCAGCTTTATCGTGGTCTTCAGGAAGGGAGAAAATGTGAGTAACACCACCTTAAAAATTCATTCTCTCTGGCTCATTTAATACAGCTTTCCTTACATTTTTCCCTTCCAGAACATAAAAATTCCTTTCTTTCTCCATATGACTACTTAAAGGCAGTTCATGTTAATTACTTGACAGCGGTTATGCTTCACTGTAGACATCATCGTCTTTAATTGGATATTTTATGTCCTGGAGAGTTAATATCAGCATCTTGTAAATGTGTAGTATTTTTGTGATACTTGCAGGCATGCCTTTTTAAATGGATCATTTGCTGGCTGGTAACATGGCGACTCGTACTTTTCTGTGGGGGTCAGGATCACGTTTGCTGATGCTCTTTTGGATAGAAGAGGGGTTGCAGGTTTTACCAAAGTGACATCCGCTCCCTTTTGCTAAAAATCACGTGGCAGCGAAACTGGTTACCTGCAGTCTTCATTTCCTGTCCTCACTCCGGAATTCTTGCTGCTAGGGCCTGGCTTTTCTTCCGCTGAAGGAGCTGGGAGCTTTGCCACAGACGGCAGTGACAGCAGGAGGAGAGCAGACACAGATTAGGGAAGGTGTTGGAGGATTTTCTGCACGCTCTGTAAGTATTTCGGGAACCGTGTGATATGTGATCCTAAATACAAGGTTAGGCAGTTTGAACTCTTGAGTTAAGACCCAGATATTTCCAGACAGGCAGAGCTACCTACTGACTGTACATCTGAGAAAGCACATCTGAATTATTCTGGCAAGTATCGAGAGTATGTTAGTGAAATGTGCCTGGATACGGTAGCTTAAGATAGAACTATGCTGGAAATGTCCCTGCAGCTGTTACTTGGAAAACATCTGCGGTCCTGTGCACAGAAATTTGTACATCTCTGTTCACACGAACACAGAGCAATTAATCTTGTGAAACAAAGTCTAAGTTATTGTTGGGAAATACGAGAAGGACATTATGCACCAATGGATGTGAAATGACTAACGGTAGTTATCGTTTGGAAAGAAAGGAAAAAAATGGAATATTCCATTTCTGGCACAAGAAATAGAATGAGGTCGGCAGACCCTGCGATACTTCCGGAACTGCAACTGCTAGGGATTTGAGTAAGGATAACTGATCCACTTGACTTGAGGGGTGACATTTTTTACATTTACTGTTGGAAAAAACCTTCTGTCTGTGATAAATTGTCACAGTCTGTGTTTCTATAGTCTGATCACGGGAATAATATCCAGGTTGACAAGATTTCTCGTTTACAGTTAATGGTTATCCCTACGCAAAGTACAAAAGACATTGCCCGGAGGAGCTCCGTTGCGGCAAAAGGCATACGGGAAGGTAAACGTGAGAAACCCTGGGAAAGGACAAAGAGGTGTATTTTGTTCACAGCACATGAGATAATGAAGGGATTTTTCATCTCTTGAGGCTTTCAAATTAAGCCTGGGTCATTCGAAGGTGTGCTTACTGACATGTAATGGGCTGTTGTATTCAAGAAGTCAGACAGGATAATCTGACAAGGGAGCGCGGAAGGAATTCAGAATGTCTTTAGTAAAACAGCAGAGCACGGCACAATGAGAAATGAGGGGAGATAGCTTACAGGTGGCCAGAAATTTGTCACTGACTGCTGCTGAGGCAGGGTTTCTGCTAAGAGTTCTGTGCTACAGAACATTTATACTTTGCTATTTTACCTGTTTTCTCTCATGGTACTTGATTAAGTACGGCATGATTAAAAAACAGAAATCAAGACGGAAGTATCTTCCTGTTTTGTGGATGCATTGTGCAGTGGGTCTTTCGGCCTCTCAGTGTTTAATCCAAGTGATGTGAAATGGATTTGCACCATGGTAAATCAGAAAATAAATTTAAAATATCCATTCCCAGTCCTCGTAACTGAATGCCTCCTAGCATATAATTTTACTCAAGAGCTGCCTGGTCCCGCAGTCAGAAAGGTGACTGCTCTTTTTTTCGTGATTTAACTTTTAATGACAAATTTAAAAGTTCCATTTATGCAGAATACCTATGATTTTGAAAATGCCTTCTGAAATTATGCACAACTACCTTTCTAAAAAAAATACTTGAAAAAGCCTTCAGTATAACATTGCCTATAATTATCTTGTCAATTAAGTGAAAGAACCCACTTAATTAAGTGACAAAAATACACAATGAATGAAACGCACCTTCCAGTAACAAATCGTTAGTAAAAGAGACCTTTAAGCCAACTGCTAGTTACGTGGTCATGCTTAGACAAGCACAAGGTTATTGAAACATACAGCTTCCTTTCAGACAATTTAACTTGCACTGAAGGCAAATTATTGCCGTAAAAGCACTGAGGCACATTGCTCAGGCATTCGGCGTAGTTCGGTTGGCTCTCAAAGATGACCCTCGCTGCACAACAGTGTCAGTGGGATGGAATTGGGTCTGCGTCTTCAGCTGCCGTTACAAATACCGTCTGCAATGTCTTCCTGCAGCTAATGGATATACACATCTGATAGGATTATCTGAAAAAGACACCAAGCAATATTTTCATAGACTTGAAGAGGCAATATAGATTTCTGACAACAGCTGTAATGCAATCAGTGAGCCTGAGCCGGCTCACAAAGGAGCTGCAGGGGGACTAAACACAAAGGACACCTGAACCCACCCAGTGCAGAAATCATGAATAATAATTGTATTCACTGAGTAACTTATGACGTGTGTCACAAGTTCGGAGTCTCTCCCGGTTCCTTCCTTTTTGTCAGCACACAGAGAGTGGAATTTGAACAAGGTGGGGCAACAACAACCCGTGAGCAATCAAACTGCAAATATTCTTGATGTGGCACTGAAGTCATCCACGAGTGCTTTCCCCTTCTCACCCTTTTTACGTGCAGGTTTGCATGGATCTGAGGGTCTAGTTCCCCCTTCCTCTTCTCACGCTGGAGCTATTTTCAAGGCCTCCAAAATGAGATTTGGTGATGTTACAAAAGTAGGTTGCATTGGACTCTGTGCTTGCAAGTAAGGTTAGCTCCTTAACACCGCTCTAGACCTTTTCAGCTCCTTGTAGAGAAAGGTCCTCGCGAAATCACAGGCAGAGAATCAGGCTTGCCAAAGAACGCCGTTCACTCTCCGGCCACTTCCTCACGCTCTGTCAGTATTGGGGACCACGCATGTGCTCAAAGCCATGGAATAATAGGCAGGGACCTGTCCACGGTGTCACTCCGGGAACAAAATCCTTGTGCACCAGTGAAAATTTTCAATGAACACTTGGAATTTCCTTAGTGAATCAAGATTTTAGTTAGCACTACAAGGAATACAATTTTTAGCTATGTTTTACAAGTTTTATGTCAACTACTGTACAGGGAATAAGAACATTTTCTAGAAAAGGTTTGTTTTCCAATAGACTTTTGATCTCTCTCTTCTAGTAACGTCATCTTGGGAGTGAGAAGTTAGGTGTCTCTGTTGTCGGAGGGGGATCAGAAATGCTTCCTGAGACAGTTTAAGGTCAAAAGTACCTCTGATGAAACCAGATCAGATGGCTAGGGAGGAGAAGACTGCGTTAAACCAGCATAAATTGGATGAAAACAGACTAAATGTTAGTGGAGACAGTGAAAATGGAGGTCTGAAGAAGTCCCTTTTAGTGTTTCGCATCAGCATTTCATCTCCTCGGAAATCTGATGCTGCTCCCTCGGTGCTTGGCTGTGGTCTGGCCTTCTTTATACTAGAAGTGTTGCGATGTGAGTTGTACAGACGCACTTCCTCTTCTCCCAGGCCTTCGCTGCAGCTGTACTGGTGTAAGGGTACTTACACCAACACAATGCTATAAATGTGGTAGCTTTTTTTTCAGTAAACAAAGTATGTGGTATCAGTACGTGGCAGCTTTATGCCAGCATAAATGCATGCATAATTTTATGTGTATGTAAGTGTCTATAATATGTACAGGAATTATGGATGCTCTCTCTAAATATACACTGAGGTCCTAGGGTATATATAACCAGCTCTGTATGCAACCAGGGTTCTTGGCGCCTGGGCTGTCCCAAAAATGCAAGCTGCTTGGCTGAGGCGCCCTGCCGTGAGCCGCGCGTGGCAGGCCTCGCAGCTTAACAAAGGTCCCACTGAACAAGCGGTGCTTCCAGGCGCGCTCTCGGGATGCGTCTGAAAAGCGTTTCTGGATGAAACGTTAAAAAAAACCAAACCAACAACTTGGCCTTTGCAAAACAAAGCAATACACCTAAACAGCACAGCTGTGCTGTTATAAATTTCCTTGTGTAGGCTAACTTGCGTTTCCCTTTGTGGTGAGCTTTCTCTTGTAATGAAAATTCCTCTCCCCTAGCCATTAACACTGTTGGAGGCTATTTCTGCACTGGTTTGCCATATGTCGCAGCAGCAAGACAAAAATCACATTCTCCAACAGCTTACAGCCTGTCCGAAACTCAAGTTTCCATTGATTTGTGTTTGGGTCTTGGCGGCTCAAAATATTTTCTGCTAAGTATAGCTGCCTTCTCCTCAGCAAACAAGATGGGTTTCTTTTTTCTGCGCCCTCCCTTGCTAATTGCGACAGCTATTTTGAACGCGGGGTGCGGTCCCTGAGACAGACAGACGTGCGATGTCGTTCCTTGTCGGTAGATGTGTTGGTGTTGCCGGTGAACCTTTTCCCCAGTGCCAATCTCCTATTTACATTAGTCTTTGATTGGCAAGCCTTGCTCTCCTTCCGTCTTTTGGGAAGCACGTGATAAATGTGAAAAAAAAAAATCCATTTATTTGTGAACTCTGGACTTGACTAAATTCAGGAGCACAGGGTGAAAAGTGTGAAATCACGCTGGTGTGTGCTGAAGGCGGGGGCTGTGCCAGGCCCCCTTGTAAGGAGACACTTACTGCTACGGCTGCTAGAGGATCACATGCCACTCCTCCTCAGGGGCTTCTGTCAGGGGACCGAGTTGTAAATTCTGGCAGATTTAGGAATCATTTCATCTCCTAGACTTGTTCCCTGACAAAGGGCCTGCTGAGGGGAGACCTATGCAAAGGCTTCAGTTTTGATAGCGTTTATCAGCAGGCACTGGTCCCACTGCTTCTAAAAGCAGCAGAATATGCAAAATATTTCTCAGATACATGTGTCTACAGATACGGATGTACTAGCCTTTATATGTGCTTACTAATATGTATATTTCTGTATAAAACTAAAACATACACACCGAGGTTATTTTATGTGCTTGAATAACATACTTTTACTCCCCTCAGTTACACAGGAAACACCCAACTGTCCAGTCATCCCATTTAATTAAAACAGAGATTATTTTTTTTTTTTCGTATGATGCCTCTTAAGGAATTATGAGAGAATAAGCAGCTCTCAAGGATTCTAGGGCTAATCTCATTTGACACAGGCTCTCTTGATGTTTGATACTTTACCCATATTCTCAAATGAGCTTGAATTATGTTGGAAGAAAACGCTAATTCATGCACGAGCTGTTGTCTCATCCATCATTGCAGAAAACATAGATGTTGGCCAAACGAGACACGTTTTTCCCCCCAGAACTAGGTGCTAAGTCCCTAATCATCGTATAGCAGCAGTTTGGTCTTACAGGAAGAGAAATAATCACAGCTCTGTGACTTCTGCCTTCCACTTCTCAGCGTTGCTGCTGTCCTCCACGCCAGCATCATGGGATACCAGCGGGGCTCTTAGATGAATGAGAGGCTGTAAAGCGCGTGGCGCTCCGGCCAAGTGGTTCAAAGGAAACTATTGTTCTAAGTGACCCCATTGTTCTCACCTGGGTGTCCAGCTGCCGAGTGGGCAGACTGCTTCTGTCTAGAGCGTTAATTACCACGTGTCCCTTAATTACGAAGGTTTGTAATCCTATTTCAGTTTGGAAATCCACATGCCAATTACCATCTCTGTTATCATGACTTGCTAGTCAATACACAGCTAGCAGCTATGCTGCTATAACTGCCATAACTATTGCTGATGAATTGTGCAAACGAACCGGGACAAGTTTTGCCAAGCCGTTTTGGAAGATAGTTTAGCAAGGCTAGTTAAAATAATAACTGTTTAATTTGAGGGCATTGCAAAGTCTCTCGTCACAACAGGTATTTGATTTAATTTAAAATTTGTGTTGCAGAGCTTAAGGCTTCACTATAAGTCTTTGCTTTTATTAAGATCCCAAAATATTTCAGATGGGTTTTCCTCCAGTTTTAATTCCTTTTTTTGTTGATTTCACACCAGCCTTCGTGTTCAGAGTAACTCAAGACTTCCCCTCTCAAAGGCTGTCGTCACTGTTTATAAATAATGAGTGCTATAGCATCTGTAGCTAAGGAATTTATAACTTACTTCTCCCTTCTGCATCTTTAGGTTCCCAAAGAATGTCAGGAAGGAATTGCTATTCTATAAAGCACAGCATGTTACAGAATAAATTGTGCTTTCTCATAATACTGGAAACACTTCTCGTTCCCCCCCACACACATATACGCATGTCCCTTAAGCACAGATAAATGCCACACTGAAAGAAAATTATTCCTTGCATAAGGGAAAAAAAGCGCAGATTTTCTTTCTAGACCTTACCATGACTCCTCCTTTGCCCACAACACTTGGTGGTTCTGCCGGGACCAGACAGCACAGGGAGCAGACTAATTTTCTCTGTTGCTAATCACAAAGCTGATGAGTGCATCACTTATAGTAAGGATCCTTGGAGTTTGAGGTTTTGTTTTGTTTTTTTTATCCTTGATCTTACTCAGCTCTTTGCAACAGATCAGTTAATTAGAGAAGAACGAAGATGGGACAGGGACCCTTCTCTTCTGATGTAGAAAATGAGCCCTTGTGCTGCAAGGCTGCCGAGCCACGCTCTTAGAACAGATTCCTCCCTCTCAGACCACGTTATAGATGAATTGTAATTTTGCAGAGTGTTCTCTTAGGTTTAAATTAGTAACGGGGAAGGAATGTATGTGTTCAAGTAGATGTTTGAGTTAGCACTTTTAGAATTGTCACGCTCAGTGTTTACAAGATGAACCTTTTTTGCCATTTAGGTAGACTGAAACATACATTCTGCTGTGTGGCTTAATACAGCAGCCGGAGGAGGAGGAACATCCATACTCCATCTCGGTGATGGCAAGATACACTTCACAATGTGGGGGGAAAAAAAAAGCGGCAACTGCCAGTAAACATCACCTCGATGAGGCTGCTGTGGGAGTCTGTTTGAAGTCAACTCCGTTAACAGTAATTGTCATTCAAACTGGAGCAGATCCATAACTCTTACTTCAGAGCCTAAAGCTACTTTTATCCCTTGGAATACTGGCTTCGGTCACCAAAAAAAAAAAAAAAAAAAAAAATCAGTTGTTGGCCTGCCAGTTCATTTGCCTTGCAAGGATGCTGAGTTTCAGGGTGCTCAGATTTATCTGATGGTACGTACAAGAGCTCTGGCCTGTGTCAGGAATATCCCAAGGAAAAGTTGTGCGCATTTATGGGAATATAAGAGCGCTTGTCATCAA
This sequence comes from Tetrax tetrax, assembly GCA_009806455.1. Classification (NCBI taxonomy): domain Eukaryota; kingdom Metazoa; phylum Chordata; class Aves; order Otidiformes; family Otididae; genus Tetrax; species Tetrax tetrax. The sequence continues at coordinate 380,994 of WHYT01017044.1, forward strand.
AATAAGCTTGAAGAAACTGTTGGCTGTCATCACTGGCATAGCAGACAGGAACTGTGCCTAGAAATAGAGATTGGCATAGCAACGTTGCTGACTGTTTTGTAGAGAAGGCGACTTATTTTTCCAGTCTGCAACATTTAATAAACATTTTCTGTTTGTTGAAACTGTGGAGCCTCTCTAGATCAAACCGCAGTCGCCACCACAGACTTTTGTCTCCAGTATGTACACATCACGAGTCACTGTGGCTTCACTGGTTTTGTCCTATGACACTCGTCCCTTTGTGTTTCTCCACGAAAAACAGACAGAACATGGAGTGCGTTGAAACAGCCCCACAAATCCTCCAGACGATGATTTATTTTGCGAGATCCCGTTTTATCTTGTTGTCAGGGCTCCGTTAAGCTGCAGGCTGCCAAGCCCTTCGATGGAACTGCTCGGGGGGTTACCACGGGAGCTCGGCTGCCTCAGGCCGCCCCTCTCGGAGGCAGCAGGTCAGCGTTTGCCTGTATCCCCGATTACAGCCAGCCGTGGGGACGGGAGGGGGTTCCTCGGCGCCTTGGCTGGCCCGGGATGTGCCCCGCGGGGCCCGGCAGCCGTTGCCCCGATGCCGAGCGGCGGTTGGGGTCCGGCCGTTGGCGCCCGCTGCCGCCCTCCCGCCAACGCCGGGTGCCGCGCGCACCGCTCTGTCAACCGGTTGCTAAGGCCCGGAGCTGTAGGCGGGGCAGAGGTAGAACTCATCCGGCCAATCCGGAGAGACCTACGCTAGCCGGCGACCAATCGCTGCCGGTAAACAACACACCCTCACCGCCGGGTGGGGAAGGGGGGGGGAGCTGCCCTGTCGTCCAATCAGCGCCCGGGGAGCGCGGACCAATCAGGGCGGGGGAGGGTTTGGGCGGACTTTTTAAAACAGCTCCGCCGCCAGCGGCTCCGCTGTCGGGTCCCTTTAAAGGCGTGATGCGTCTCGTCTATGTCTCCCTCCGCCGGAGCCTAGTTCTTCTTCCGGAGGGGCGCGGATCTGCCCCGCTATCCGTCAAGCGGGCGTGCGACTACACGGTGGAGTCCTGCCCTGACCTCCGAGCCCTCTCGGAGCACCCCTAAGGTGTGCGGCTCTCAGCGGACTATTTTATTTTTTCCGCGGCGCCTCACCGGCCGGGCCTATCCGGGAGCGCTCCGCGCGGGGCCATCTGCGGGCCGCCAGAACAAAAACAAGGAGGCGGGGCCGCGCCGCCTCCATTTTGATGCGGGGCCGGGGCTGAGGGTGAAGCGGCGGGGGCTCGGGGATGCTGCCGTGATTCGCCGGGGGAGGCGAGCGGGGCCCGCCGCTGGGCGAGGGCTCTTAGGCGGCCCTGCCTGGATGCGGGGCCAGCGGCGGAACCGACCCGCGTCCGTGCGGTGACGGCAACCGGGCTCGCCTCCCCCCCTCCCCGCCGCGGAGGAACCGAGCGGTGAGGGACACGGAGAGGGGGGCCCGGTGCCCCCTCAGCACCGCCCTGGGTGAGTGTGCCGAAACGAGCTTTCATTCTTTGAGGCGTCTCGTCTGGTCTTGGTGGGGGGGTGGAGGGGGAAGCGGTTGAGAGGCCTCGACCGGTTCCCTTTGTTTGAGGGGCGAGGAGGGGGAGGGGGCGAACCAGGTGTTAACGCCTTGTGTCTGCCGCGAAGGTGAAGGATCCGGAGGCGGGGGAGAAGATGAGCAGCGAGGCGCTGTGGCTTTTCAAGCAGCTGAATCTCCACCTGGAGCAGGAGGGGCGGTTTCAGCCCCGCGAGAAGGGGCTCAGCCTCATCGAGTGCGCCGACGAGGTGAGGAGGGAGCGGGGAGATGGGGCTGGGGTGGGCGCGGGGCGAGGAGGCAGCAGCCTCCTCAGGGCAGGAAATACGTGCTGTAAAAAACCAAAAAACATCCGAGCTAGAAGGGAGACGTACGTTGACTTTGGAAAGTTAATTCTTTCCTCTAAACGCGGCTTGCCTTTTGTTTTACCTCAATCTATAGTTATCGACATACACTGCATTACAGAGATCTGTGTCCTGCAGGGCAAGTAGCTCTTTAGTATTTATTATTTAAACTTCGAGTGAACACAGAACCGAGATTAAGTGTATTATTTGCATCTCGGGAGCTTCGTCCCACTGTGTTATACCGCTGCAGGAAAGCTGGTCTGTCAAACAGACAGTTAACAAGTGACCGGCTTTTCATTAGCAAGATCTAAGGAAATGAACCTAGAAACACTCAGTGCTTAACAGCAAAAAGTAAATTCAACATAAATATTTCTATGTTAATGACCAGAGTTCCTTACTGAGTTGAGGGCAGGTTTACATTCCTTTGGATGGTTGTGAGTTTTTTGGAAAGGACCTTAGTCTTTAACAAAAAAAACCTAGTTTCTAAAAGCATTCTATTTCTTTGTTTTGAAAGAGGAAGTTGTGTCACTTTAATATTGACATGCAGGCAGAGAGGAGACTAAGCTGAAGTTCATCATCTCTGTTTCTATAAGGGCAGGAGTCGCTGTGTATGCATGCACTTGGTAACTATTGTCTTAAAATAACAAGTGCGTACTTGGAAATGTGGTTGTGCTGGGTATTGCAGCAGTGAGACTGAGGACCTGGCTGTAATCCGTGTACCTTGGGTGTGTTTTGAGACTCGAGTATCTAAATCAATTCTTTTAAGTTCAGAGAAATAAAGTATTTACAGAATAAATTAATCGCTTCCCTTTGATCTAAGTAAAAGATGATTTAGGCAGTGAGTGATCACAATTATCACTGCTGTCACTGAGTAACTCTGACTTTGCTCTCTTGCCCTAGAATGAAAATACTCTGTGCCCGAGACAAAGGAATGCCAAGGTGGAAGATCTTTGGAGTCTGACCAACTTTTTTGGCTTTGCAACAGAAACATTTGTTTTGGCTGTTAACATTCTGGACAGATTCCTGGCTCTTATGAAGGTATTTTTGGGGGAGAGGACCTGTTACAGTGTCAGCTGGGAATACGTGAGCTTCCTGTGAACTTTGTCTGACAAAAACGGAAGGTTATGATGTCAGAGATAACCGTGGCTGTTTACTCATTCTATGCTAGCAACATTTCTGAAGCCCTCCTTTGTAAACTTGAAGTATAGTTCTTGAGTGAAAGGTGGGCTTATGTTGATGTGATATATTAAATGTTTTGTACTATGGCCTCTTTTTACCTCTAAAGGCAAATAACAGCATGGTTTATTTCTGCTAACAGTCTGTAGCTTTCACCACATAGATGTAAAAGACTGAAAAAGGAGGAATTAAGAAGGAACAAAACAATTTGTGCTACAGCGTATTTCTGGATGCTGTGTTAAAGCTTAGCTTAGTGCTGGAGCTGACACCAAATTATCATTTCCTGGATAGTTTTCCTTTTGTGTTTGTGCTGCTTTATGGCAGACAATTTGAAACTAAACCGGTTCCCTGATATTAAGCTGGCATAAAAACTCAAGTTGTGTGAGTTGGCAGGTTATGACTGTCCTTGAGGTTGCACAAAACCTTATGCTGGTACATAAGAGAATAGCAGAGGTAGGAACAAGTTGTGGAGGGGTAGGACTGCCTACAACAGGCTCAGGCTGGATTTGTCTAAGCTTTAAATGAGGGTAAGTGAGCGCTGCCGCTTGGAGAAGTGAGGTATTGCAGTTCCCACTGCAGTTGGTTTGCTGTGTAGTCATGTGGAACAATTTCAATAGAGGGTGCTCAGCTGTCGAACTTCACTTCTGCTGCCTTAGCCGTGGCAGATGGATATTGCTTTATTGGCTCGGCCAACTGCGCTTTGCTGGAAGTTAAGTTAGGACGAGGTGAGGTGTATGACCCGACTGACGCCAGGTCTAGCTGAGATAAGCCGCTCTGTCTGTTGAAGTGTGACTGTCTGCAATGGCTCACCTAGCCTGGGTGAGCTGTTGGTGTTGCTCTTTGATAAGCAGTGTTTATGGAGGGGGAAGTATTCATAGTGCTGCTGCTTTTTAGGTGAAGCCGAAGCATTTATCTTGCATTGGAGTTTGTTGTTTCCAACTGGCTGCCCGAGTTGTCGAAGAAGAATGCGATATTCCATCTGCTCATGAGATCATCCGGATCAGCCAATGTAAATGCACTGTGTCCGACCTGAAACGGATGGAAAAGATAATTTCAGAAAAGTTGCACTTTGAATTTAAAGCTACTACTGCCTTAACTTTCTTGCACTTGTACCATACTATTCTACTCTGTCATACCTCAGAAAGGTGAGTTGAGTTGTGCGTTGGTGGTGGCCTGCATGTTTGCTAAGCCCTTTCTCTCTTTAGCTGCCTCTAAATAATTACGGCGTTGGCTCTAGGGGAGGCAGCTCCTTAGCGTTTATTTCTTGACAAGTGAGTGAATGCTTGCTGATACAAATGCTTCTTCTCTTTGCTGTCTTCCAGGAAAGAAGTATTGAATCTCGACAAATTGGAAGCACAGCTAAAAGCTTGCAACTGTCGTCTAGTCTTCTCAAAAGCAAAAGTAAGTGGAAGTAGCTTGCTTTGACTTCTGAGTAGGTTTTGATTCATGTTTTGCTAAGTGGTGTTTTTTGTCCCTCTAGCCATCTGTCTTGGCTTTGTGCCTTCTCACTCTGGAAGTTCAGACTTTGAAATCTGTTGAGCTGTTTGAGATCCTTCTGCGTGTTCAAAAGCACTCGAAGGTAAATATTTTCTGTGGAGTGTTTTTCCAGTTGCTGGGACTGGTGTGGTTAATGAGGTAAGATGTTATGTTTCGGGGACCCCTGCTGTCAGTGTTCAGCCTTTACAGGTACTGTTGGGCATTAGCTGAAATGAGCAATGACATGGGTCTTTAAGCAGCTGTCTGCAGCTCTTGTAACTAAGGCGTTTCGTTGGTAAAATGCCAAATGCAAAAAACCCGCTGCCTGGCGAATGAGGTCAGGTAGTCATTTTGCACTGGCACATCTTGGCAGCTGCCTGGCAAGCAAAAGGATTGTGGTTAAAAAAAACTAGCTTAAATGTATAAAATGAGAAGAAATGGTGACCTCCTGCCTACACTACACATGCTTTTTAACAACTTGTACAGTTCTAGCTGTATGAACTTGCAGCTGGTTCATCGGACTGCAGTGGCTGCTGGGCTGCTTATTCTTTTTGCCTGAATTACTAACATAGGATTTATAGCTCCTAGCTGCGTACTGCATCAGACCAGTTGCTGGTCTAAAGTTTTTTACTCTTACAGTCAGATTCAACTAACCCAGTTTCTTGAAAGTTGGAAGTAGGTCCTTTAAGTACAAGATTATTCCGTTTAAAAACGGAATAATCTTAGTTTAATTTTTTCCTTTGGAAGTGATAATGAAAATGTTAACAGCAACTGACGGGCAAACTGTGAACTGAATTCACACTTGAGTGTGGACATTTCTAGGAGACATATAGGAGCCAAACAATACCACGGTATCAGTTATGACTCACTTAGATCTTGACTGATATACTTCTTCAAGTCTTTTTTGAGAAGGTAAAATGGAGGGAGGGGTGTTATCTTTAGAGCTTGTGTGTAACAGACTAAAGTTCTTTTTCTGCTTTTCAGATAAGTGACAGTGACCTACTTTACTGGAGGGAACTGGTCTCGAAATGCCTAGCGGATTATTCTTCTCCTGAATGTTGCAAGCCTGATCATAAAAAGCTCGTTTGGATTGTTTCGAGACGTACGGCCCAGAATCTACAAAACAGTTACTACAGTGTTCCGGAGTTGCCAACGATACCAGAGGGCGGGTGTTTCAATGAGAGCGAGAGGTTGGTAAAACGTATACCAGGTGGATAATTTGTTGGGAATTCTCATTTTCTGGAAATGTTAATGGCAACTCTCTGTAACTAGGCTTATTGCATGCTACCTATAAAAAGTGGCTAGCTTTGAAAATACTAGTGGACTTCACAAATATCTTAAACAGAAGAAAAAAGGTGATCTGTCGTTGTGGTGTTCAAAAAGTAGAACTGCTTTGCAGGGTTCCAGGAGGCATTGCTTTTTTTATTAAGTCTGGGAGGCTTACAAAGCATTCAAGTCTTGTGCAGTAATTTATATTTGATAACTTGAATGCTGGCTTCTCGGTTGGTAGCATTTTTTTTTGGCATTAGGAGAAAGGAAATTGTACCTTGTTATGATTTAAGCCTTAGTGCTGAGAAATGTGTAGATCTGGGATGTTACACTAGGAACAGAACAGCTTGCAAGAAAACACAGGGTTGAGGAGTAGTTTGCTGCTTTGAAGGGTTTATGTTTGTTTAATGACCTTTCCCACTGTCCCTTTTAGTGAAGACTCCTGTGAAGATATGAGCAGCGGAGAAGAAAGCCTTAGCAGTTCTCCTCCGAGTGATCTGGAAGGCACCTTCTTCTTTGAACTCAAACCTAAAACCAAGTGGCACGCTCTGAGCTGTCGGTCTTAGCATGAAGTCCTGATTGTATTAGGCTGACATTTAATGCACCGTAGAGTCTTTTGGCAATAATAAATGAGGTGGCAATCTGTAAACTGTTTTAAGGCAAGAATTGCTGTGGTATATTAATACTTTGAATGCCTACTTTGGGTTTTTTCTTGTTGTAATTTCAAGGAAAAAAAAAACAAACATCCTTTCAGGTCTCCAGTTCAGCAAAAAAAGTTTTTTGTATAGTTCTGTTGTCAACAAGTATAAATGTAGTCCTGTTCCTGATGGTCCAGAATGATTAGCGGCTAGACACGTTAGCAGTGCGCCCTGGCAGGAGGGAAGGCTGACAGCTGACGGGGCTGTGATAACAGGAGCCTAGAGAATAGATCGAGGGAAGTAAGTTTGTTTTGTTTTGTTTTTTTTTTTCCTCCCTTTGCCTGGCATTTGTTCCTGTCTGGAACAGTGTCCAGTTTTGGGCTCAAGACTTGGATCAACTTGTGCAAGTCCAGCAGGAAGCTGCTGAGATTGTTAAGCGATTTGGAGCGTAGAGGCTAAGCAAAGTGAGCTTATTCAGCCTGGCAGAGTGGCCTTTGAGGGGAGAAAATGGGTTTGAAAAGCAGCTTTTCAGTATCTAAAAGGAGGTTGTGGAGGAGGAGAGGGTTTCGGGGTCTGGACTGAGCAGCACGAAGCCAGCATGAGAGCCGTTCACTCAATTGAAATGGAAGTTCTCAGTTGAAGGAAGAAGTTGGCTCCATGGGGATGGTCCAGCTTGGGAGCAGACCAAGAGAGGCTGTGCAGTCTTTGTGCCAGAGGTTCTCAGGATTCAGTGTGACAAAACGCTGAGCTTGGTGTGAATTCAGTGTTGACCCTGGTGTGAGCAGGAGGTTGGACTAGAGTCCTCTTGAGGCACTTCCACCCTGCATTATTTTGGGATTAGATGGAATTGGCCAAGCCGGTTATGTGAAATGATAGGTATTTGTAGTGCCAGGCTGAAATGATTTACTGTGAAATGGGCCAAACACTGAAACTGCTTTTACACTTCATGTGCTGTGCTCCTTTTCAGTAGGATCTTGAGTTGTGTACTCCAAGTGATAATTCTTCTTTAAAGCTTCGTTTTCATAAAGTTCAGAAATTCCTATTTCACGACCAGAGTATGCATAGCAAGAAGATGTCTGTTCAATGCTAGTTTTCACTAGAGGATAGCATGAAGTGTGGGGCAGGGTGTAATTTCATATTTTCTTTAATACAGATGTTTTTACACTGAAATTCACGTCGTATACTTCAGTGTGTTTAAAATCTTAACTGTTAACATGTTAATCCATGCTAATGCCTTAGACTGAATAACATGGTAAATCTTGATAAGTCTTCATTCCTCTTAGTATTTAACCCTTGTAGTTGTTTTTCAGTATATTCATGTTATTGAGTCATAATCAGACTCGTTTGCATGCTTATGTAAAGCAGTTAGTGCAGGAAAAGTGGATATTATGCAGTAATATCAGGTAAATGTGATGTTGATGACGTAGTAAACATAATGGTTTCTTCTGAACTCTTTTTTTATTGAAGCACAAACCGAAGTATGATTGCATTTCTCCATTTTGAGAACGTGGCGAGGTAGCAAGCGAACTAATTAGCTCAGAATAATGGTGTGAAGCGTGTTGGTGCCAAAGTAGAAATGAAGGAGCAGACAAGCTAAAGGCTGATTTCTAGATGCAAGCGTCGTTTTAGAATGGTAAGAGCGGTGCTGTAAGTTCATAGCTGTTATGTGATTTCAGTTTTATAAAAATGCAAAAAGTTTACCAAAATGTATATAAAAATGTAAATGAAAAATGTACAGAAAAAAAATTTAAAAGAAAAAATGAGCAGAAAATACTGTATTTTTTTACGTTCTATGTAACTTTTTGTAGGTATGTTGCATGTAGATAGTTATTTATTGTGTACTCTGTATGATATACTGTACATCTGAAGACTTCTTACTGCCAGCCTCTGCGCCTGGAAGCTCACTTCTGAAATAGTGCTTTGGTTACAGGTAACGAACATCCTGAGTCTTGTTTCGGTTGAAAACAAAAATAAACCAAGTGCTGTATTTGTTAACTGGTGTGACTTATGGGTGGTTACTTGAAGCTTTTGGCTTGCTTGTCCTTAAATTTTTATTTTCGTGTATAGCCTGTGTGGTGCTGCAGCTGTGTTCCAAGTTACCCAGAAAATCTGGTGAGCAGTTCCTGAAGAAAAAGAAGAGACTTTTCTACGGCTTGCTAGTGGATGTGAATCTCGGCAGCTTTGCCCTTATCAGTTTTACAAGCTTGTGTGAGGTATCCTCTGCTTATCACCCCGTTGCAGCTGGGCTCTGTCATGCTGGGATGAGTGGTATGAATGGCATGCTTGCACATCTGGTAAACCAGGAGCTCCCACTGGATGTTAATTGAGGGGTTGTTACAGGCCAGGTGCTCTGGGTTTTGCTGGATTTGTGGTTGCTGCTGTTAGCAGTCTTCTGAGGGAAACCTAATTTTGGGAGGTGTCTGTGCCTTGCCAATCAGAAGCACCTACAGTAATTCATCAAAGCCAAACCTTAGCTCGTTACCTTTTTGTGTTGTCCTGCACATTTTGCCAAAGTATTTCCAAATGGTGTTTGTATTGGAAAAATTAAGGAAAAAGGGGTATAAAGGGTGCTTGGTAGAAAGATGTTCCAAGCCCTAGAAAGAGTTAGAGCCAGGATCCACACTCAGCTACCTGCTGTCTGTAAGCATCATGATAGACCTGTTGCACCTTGTCACTTGTTAGAAGTCTTGCCTCTTTTGGTCCTTACTTCCCTGTGCAAGGGATGGAGTGAGAGGAAGCATGAAGGTGCTCCCTCTGCCAGGCCAGCCTATCTTCAGCTCTGGCTGCTGCAAGGGAACAAACTCTGCCTCGGATGTTCCAATACTGGGGCAGCATGGGTGCGCTGGGAACAAGCAGGATGCTGTGAGGCCGATGAATGCTGTCACTCGTCGGCAGGGAGCGTGTGTCACACCGCTACTGGTGTGACAATAACCCTCGGCTTTTCCTTTATGGCCTTTGAAACAACTTTTTTGGAATACAGGAACAGACCACAAGGCTTGTGACACTTCCACTTCCCACATGGAACAGGTGAGGGATGGGCAATTGATATTCTAAAGTTGTGTATGAAATTCCCTTTTAAGAGCTCATGTACCGAAAGTCCATTATCTAACGGAGGTGCTCATCTTGGAAACACGTGCTGTAGTATTTCAAAGGCAAGGGCTTCATTGCTCTCTGCGACCGCTTTGATCATGGAAGCTACTGCAGTGCAGAAGGTAAGCTTCCACCTCCAAGGCACCCACTCAGGTCGCTTCAGTACAGCAACCACCTTGCTGGGGAATGGGCAGATGATGCGTGCGCTGCGTAGGTGGGCTCTTAAAAGGTAGAAAACCATAAGCAACGTCCCTGGGTTTACTAACAGCTTGTTGAGATTACTCCGGTTAATAAAGCTTGAGGTGTACCATTCAGCCTCTTTCAAGTTCATCCCAGCACGAAAAGAAATTTGCTTGCGAGGAGGTTGTCAGGCTTAATTGTGTGGTTTGATTATTTAGACTCAACTTTGATTTTGCCAGGTCGGATAGCTGTGTATCCCCCAAAGGAGCTTTGCCTGACTTCGTTCAAAGAGTGGGACTTTTGGTGGTTGGCTTATTTTTAATAGCGGAGGTGTGCGTGGTTTTTAAATGCTGTTTTGGGCGTTCTTGTACCACGAGGTGAAGCTTTGAACGCTTGCAGTCATGAGAGTTGAAATATGTGCTCATTTTCATAAGTGCCTTGTCAGTAGGACTGGTTTGGGTGGGGGCTGAGGGGGCCGAAGGAGAATGTTTCTGTGGGAAGACGTTAGCCAGGACAGCTCCTAGCTGTACAGTTTCTGCATGAGCTCCAGGATGTAACTCCCCATGCCATTGTGGGATAGTGTGTTGCCTAACTTGAGTGAAGTGTAGAGCTGAGGGCTCACAGTGGTGTGGACGAGCCCTGGTTTCTGAGAGGATCTGGAGATGTTACCACGCTGCTCTCCTGTGGCTGGATTGGGCCACAAGGGATCAGTAATGCCACCACTTCTGTTCCGGTGAATTGTCATTCCATAACTGAATAACGATAATAGCCTTTTAAATGGGAAACCTGACTTTGCTGCCACTGGATTACCTAACAAGTGACATGGAGCAATAAAATCTTTCAGCATAAATAAGTAGGTGTGTTCAGGCCCTGGTATTTAACAGCTCCCCATTATTTTTTTTTTTTTTCTGCTGGAGTAAGTAATGTTTCTGTTGGTCAGTATGTAGAGAAGGCTCTCGGCTCAACTGCAGTGTGTAAGTCTGAAACATGCTGTAAAGAAAAAGAGTTGATCTAAAAGACAGTGCTGCCTCACAATCTAATCCCACTTACTAGCTTTATACCTTACTCTCGTGATACCAGTTACCTAGCGGGGCTTTAAATCTCAGGGAAATATGAATGAGATAGCAGGGCAAGACCAGAAACGAGCTTCTGCAGCTTCCAGTTCAACGTACTGGGGGCCTTGAAGGAGGGGAAATGTCTGTGTTTCCATTTTTGAACAATGTCTAACTCACACCTGCTGTCTTTAGCTCCCTAAAAACTGGATGCATGTGAGACAAATGACTCGCAAGAGATTTTAAGGATGTACTCCAGGGAGCAGCAAGAAGTGCCTCGCTAGCACGTGTGATTGGAGAGCAAGATGGGTTCACTGTGCACAAGTTAGTGGATCTGTTCACAGATGAGCAGCAGTTCCACCACGGCTGGAGAGAGACGGGACAGGAGGGATAAATACGAGTGGATGTGTAAGTATAGCTGAGCAAAGCCTGTGCTTGGTGTTCTCGTTTAACTGAACTGCATACCTTCTAAACAGAAAAAGGCATGCTTTTAAGTTTAAGTTTCAAGTTTTTGCTCTGAATTCCTGTTGGGGAAAAAGCTTTTCTGGAAAAGGCAATATAGGTGAGATGATGTCCAAGGTATGTGCTGACAAAGCTGGCGTTACTAACTAGCTTCTTCACAAAATGGCCACTGGTTTTCTCCGTGTCAAGTAGTGTACACAGAGAGTACCACACAGTTAGCGGTGGAGATAGGCATGGAAGTCGGTTGTTGGGTCAGCGGAGAGAAACTGTAGGATTTACCAGTGTTAGATAATACAGCGTGAGAAGAGAAGGAATTAGTCCTGACTATGGTCTGTCTACTGTGTATCCTATGAGGAGATAATCAGTATTATTGATCTGGTAAGTGGTGCAGCTGTGGTTTGTCACGCAGCCTGGGTCTATGCCTTAAGCCTGTCAGTCTAGTACAGTGCATATACTACAAGGAGAAAGTTGCCATAACAACTGAATGAAATCAATTAGAGTAATAAGCAATTAAAATCTCATCCTTAGTGTTGCATAAACATAGCGTTTTGCTCATGAATTATTAGTAATGTTGCCTCTAGATCTGTACGTTCTGTTCCTGATTGGCAATCTCAACAATTTTTGAATTAATGAAGCATTTCATTGCTCCTTCAGAGAGTGCTGGTAGGGTTTTTTTTTTTATCTGTAGTATGTCTTCATCAGAGAGATGTAAATGCTATTAAAACATATAGACAAAGGAAGCATTTGTGACGGGATTTCCAGAGTGCCCAGCGCTGGCTTCAGTCCCACCCCGTGAAGTTGATGGGAGAGCTAGCCAATGGTGAGAAACTTTGTCTTAGACTTAGAAAGGCAAATGCAACTCCTTCTGTCACACACTTCCTCCTTGACCTTATCTCTCTTCCTTTGTTCCCTTTTGGTGGAATGAAGAGCTCCTTACTAAAGCTCTCAGCTGTCCAGGATAAATCAGCTGAAAACAGAGAACTAGGTGTCTGTTGTGGAAAGGCGGGATGTCTAGGGGCCTGTGAGGAAGCAGGGCTTGCAGACTTTGGTGGGAGTGGAGTTAGGCCACCTGCTTCGTCCCAGCGGGGCATTTCAGTGCTCCTATGTGCCCAGGCAGGGATTCACATTCAAATGAACGGTTACTTTTGCTTGCGTGGCAGGAGCGGCGTTAGGAGCAGTTGGTAACATCTGTAGTTTGCCCAGTTGCAGTGGGCAGAGATATTAGGCGTTTTCCATGGAGATATACCCTCTCTTTGCTGGGGGGGGTCGTGTGCTGTGCCTTGAAGGGTACGGTTCTTGAACAGCTTTGTGTGTGCCTGTAGAGCTTTGCCCGCTGTGCGTTACACGTGGATACGTGGACCAAGCTAAACAGAGCTGCAGTTGTGCGAGTTACGCAACGGTGGAAATGCAACTTCTCTTTACTTTGCATGGGCCTGTATGCTTGTTCTCTGAGGATTTTGTGTAGCTGTGGTTAAAATGTTTCCAAGGTTAGAGTTGAATGTGTAATCCCAAGTCCCCAAAGAACTTTGGAAGACATTATTGTGGTCTAAATAGCAGTCTTCTCAAGTACAGTGACTGAGACAGGGATCTGGGAAGTCTCTTTCATCCAGAGCCCAATTAGTAAGTGTATCAAAGAGCAAAAGGACTGGAGGCGATCGCTGGTTTTGGCTTACTGTCCTGCCAAGGTTACAGAAGCTAAGGTTAGTAGTCTCATGGTTTGTGCCGCAGATGATCAGAAGCTAGGTGCGATATACATGGCAGCTCCTTGCCCAACGCATTGGCACGGTGTCAGACAAACCGGAGGGGAAAGCTGCTCTGTGACGAGGAGCAAAGTAGCGTGCTCCTCCTTTGCTGCATCAGGAGAGCAGCCCATTCCTCTCTGGGTTGATTTAGCATCAGAGCTTTTAGGCCACAGCTCCTGGTTACTGTACGTTCTCCAGTGTTGGCTTCTTGCACTTGTCAGCTCCTCCAGCAAGGTGATACTGGAGGCAAAATCTGGTCCTCAGGGTGCAGCAGGCAGCTCACACTCAGCAGGGGATTTGGCCCAGGATATTTGCTAATAGGCTTTGATCTTGCCAGGCTGCAGTTAAAAAGCAGAAAAACTGTTGGATCTTAGATGTGTAGCTGAAGAAAAAGCATGCTGTTAACCTATCTGATGATCAGAGAATGGTCCTGTAGAAAGAGGGGACCCTTTTATTCCTTCTTCACTGACCAGATGGCCAGCTGGCAGCTGCATGAGCAGTAAGCACGTATTCACAAATGTAAGTTTGGGGACTTAGATGCAATTCAGCAGGTGGTGGGACCAGCCATTCCTGTGCAGAATGCTGCCCTTCAGTGTCTGTGTTTAAAAAACATTTCTTTCGGATATATAGTCTTTTTTTTCCTGAATGAACCACTTGGGATCTCTCTCAAAAAAAAAGAGGTGACTGCAAATGGCTCAGCTGTGTCCTGTCGGTTCCTTTAGGTGACCTGTAGTTGCATTTGGGGACCTTTAGTTGCAGAGGCTGCTGGATGTGTGCAATTTTAGATATGCCCTGCTATTAAAACCAATCAGCACATCTCTGGACCTGAAGGAAAGAGCAGCAGCTCCAAGAGCACGGCGTTGGAGGACCAGGAGAGCTGGGGAGAAGAGCGAGCCACTAGTGTGAATATACTGAGGACATGAGCAGTGTGGAAAGCAAGTCTCTGCAAACCAGTGGCCTGGAGACAGATCTCAGTAGCCAGTATTTCCAAGTGCCCTTGAAATCATAATGAAGCCTGGTAGCCCTCTCAGGAGTTCATGGAGACTGATGTTAGCATTAGGAAAGTCGGACTGTGGCAGGAACAAGGGTAAATCTATGTTGTGACCCATGAAGAGGCATCTAAGCTGGCTGTGCAGATATACTCGGGGGGGAACCAGGGTCACTTACTGCTGCTTTTTGATATCTCAATCCTTTCATGATTTTAATGTTGGAAGATGAGACTAACAAAGCCCTCTGGCCTTTGTTTTTTTAGAATTCATCTGACTGCCCTGAGCGGGATCTTCAGCCGGCCTTCTGGTTAGAGCACTGTTCTTGAAACGCAAGTGGCCAGCTGCGTTTGTGTCTAAATGAGCCCAAGTGAAGTGGTCAAACTTTGGCAAGGGCTGGACTTCCCCCAGGTGCTCAGCACTAACGTAAGCCCTGCTGATGCTGCTGAGGGCCTCCTTGAAGGTCTAACCTTTACATGCCCAACTCTACCTCTGTAAGACACGTATCCCTTGAATGTGTATCCATTGCACACACATGCAGAGTTGCAGGAAGATGGAGAGGTTTGCATTTGATGTGGGATGCTCTGGAGCCCTACCTGTAACTGGCATGTGATATTCATTAAAAAAAAAGTGAGGATGGCTTTGGATTTCTAGAGAAAGCAGCCAAAGGCTTGACTGCTAAATGGAGTCCTTTTTACACTGTGCTGGTTATAATAATGTACATTATAATCGGTGTTTATTTGGATTTTTTTTGTACCACCATAGTTATTGAAAAGAGACTTGGTGTAATGGAGAATTTGCTAGCCCTCCTACTCTTGGGGGGGGCTTGGACAACAGTTGCCATAGAAGCCTGCTTTCTGAGTGCCCCTGTGTCTTAAAAAAGGGCCACCTGAAGTCACAGGGCTGAACTCTTTTTGGGTTTGTTTTGTTTCGTTTTGTTTTCAAAGAGCTTTCAGTCCTCACAGGGTTAAAGCTGTACTGACTGTGGTCATAATTCATTTTCTGCTTCACTGGGGTTCAAGCTTTTATGTGATTGCTTTCTTTAGATCTTTCCAGGCCAATCTTTTTAGATGCTGTCGTGTGTGGAGCATTTAGGTTTGCATCAGCCATTGCTTGATGTTGCTGCTCTGTGATCAGTTTGTCTGTTGGTGTTATTTCTTGAGCCATGAACAGGAAATAGATCTTTTTTATTTTTTTTTTTTTAAATATCCAGTAGTAGATGACAGCGTTCTATATCTGGTATTTATCCCTCAACTGATGTCCTCTGTGCCTTAATACTATATAAAAGGCAAATAAAATGCTGTGTGAAATGGATTGCTTCTCTGAAGTGTTAGGTTGTCAGCTCTGGAGATCCAAGTCCTTTTTCAAGTATCTAAGAGCAGCACACACTTCTCTGCAGTTGCTCTTGTCCGTGCTTCAAACCTGACCTCAAAAGGCTGTTTTTTGACAAGCATCATGTTTATGCTATGGAAACTTAACCAGCTGAGCAAAGCTGCTTTCCTGCCTCCTTGGCAAACCCCACGCATCCGCGTGCAAAAACTGGGCTGGTGGTTTGCAAGGCAACGAGTCCTGTACAAAAGGAGCTATGTGTCCCCGGGCTACTGCCTCTGTCAATGTTGTGTGTGTCAGGCTCAGTCTTGTTGTGTCTTCTTGGCTATGAAATAGTGAGAGGACTGGATTAGTCCTTGTGTTTTTGTGTGACGCAGGAATACCCGGAATTCGCTATTTCTGGATGAGCTGAAGAAGAGGAGGTGGGTAGCTACAGGCACTTGCTTTTGCAACAGTTCTTGAAACACATTCCCAATAAATCTCAAGTCTGGAGCACAGTCTGCCTGTGCTCTGGCTGCTGGTCCGCCTTCGTGGGATCCTGTCAGGACCTCACATGGGCTGGCAGATGGCCTGTCTCCTCCAGTGGTAACACGGGCTGGGCTGTAATGGTAGAGATTGCTCCTTCAGCATGGTGCATGCATGTTGTGTACCACCTTGAAGAATACTGCTCAGGTAGGAATGTTGGAGTTGGTAGCAGAGGAGACTTAAGGAGGCTGTTTGGATGCGAAACAAGAGCGGCATTTCTCCACCTATGGGCAGAATACGTGGTTTGCCCAGGAGCTCAACGCCTCCATCTGCCTACTTTCTGAAGGAGCTGAAGGGATTCAGGAGCTCTGAAAGTCAGGTCTCATACATCCTAGGGTTATGCCAGAGGGAAAACTGGATATAAAACAGCAAATCCACACCTGAGTTTTGGAAATGCTTGCTTGGGTAAGTTCTTAGCCTAGTAACAGGCCCTGCATTACTGTGGGCTGAACTAAAACGTAATGCTCCTGAACTTCCGGAAGTCTGAAATTCAAATCTGTGCTTTGAGGCTGGGCCAGTTTTTTCATTTCCATTTCAGAAACGGAAATGCCCCACAGCAGATTGAGCTGGGAGCGACTGGCCAGACCTTGTGTCTTACCAGAAAGTTTTGAGCAGATGGATGTAAGCGAAGATCACAAGGTCTAAGATGGAGAATATTTATTTTACCATTTTATCTTCAGTCACGAGCATTTTTAGAGCTGCTTGTTTTCTTGGTATGTGTAGGGAGGACGATCTAAGCTGGCGCACAATTTGCACAGAGTGGGGTATTTGAAGAATCAATTTGCAATGCCCTCTCAAGGCCAGAGGAGGAATTATGTCAGATTCTGGGCATAAGACTCTCTCATTAAACACCAGAAAAGAAACTATTTTGAGAAGCATATAAAAAAAAATTTGAAGGATGGGGGGTGAGTGGTGGTTCATCTCCACTTTGGCATGTAGCTAAGCCTGTCCCTCAAACACAAGTCCACCGTGCCACGAAGCTGTGACAGCTTGCTCCGTGTAGCCATTGATTATGCTAGCATTTGGTTCCCCAAATCCAGACCTAGCAGAACACTGCCTCGCTCGAGCTACGCAAGCTCGGTTAATACCCCTGCGTAACAGAACTCTGCTGTGTCCTAATAGCAAAGTATTAGCAAATAATTAGGTAGCATTGCCATGGCCTTCTGGGTAAAAAAATCAGGACAATTTATGTCCCTGCCAGTGGTTTGAAGTTTACAAATTGCTTTAAGTTGTTAAGGGCAGCCGCACTTTCATCTCAACAAATGAAGAGAAACCCAAGTGAGAAGGGAACAAGAACGTGGTGGGTTTTTTACCTTCCTGGAATTGGGCAGTTCTTGGAAGACGGGCTCCTGTAGGACAAAACCAGGGGTATTTGCTATTCAGGGGTATTTTTGCCACTTGATAGTGGCAAAAAGCCAGCACTTGTCAAGATTAAGCTCTCAGGCTGTTTCCATGAGAAAGATTTGGACAGAAATCCAAGCTCAGAGGTAGAATTGGTAGCTTTAACGTGATGGACACAATAGGAGTTGCTGATGAATGTGCGCTCGTTAAAGCGTAGCAGATAAATTTGCAGATGAAACCCCACAGGATGCTGCTTCTCCCTTTCCTAAGGAACGTAGGCAAGTGAGGTGTGCTGTGCCTCGCACTGCTCACAGTGCTTGCGCCCAGCCTTTCCGAGGCGTTGTTGCCTTTCTCCAGGCCTTTCATTTACAGTTTTCCAGCGGAAATGCTGTTGATAGCTGGGCAAGATCCAATCCGATGTAGCCGGGTGCCGTTCAAGCCCTCTCTTCCAAGGGATAGACAAAATCTGCAGGAGCAGCCGTTATACAGGGAAGGGGTGGTGAGTGACAGCTGTCACCAGTCTATAAAATAGCCTGTCTGGGGAGGAAGGGGCCGAAAGAGGTCACTTAGCCATCCCCTGCATTTAAATTTAGGAGAGGGACCTGCAGATTACTCTGAAAAAAAGGTAATTTTTAAACGGTGGGGGCTTATTTGAGGGAAGGCTGGGTTGTAATGGGGAGAGACAAGGTACATTAGGGAAATGTTACTCCTTCCTCCTGTGTGCAGTTGATGGGAAATGGCAGGGAAGTGCTCTCCTGTAGAGAAGCATGTTAGAGAAGAAATTGTAGGAAGAGAATAGACGTTGAGGGAAATGATTTCTTAGCTGACTTCACACCAGATCTCTAGGGAGTTGGAGGGCTTGACGGAAATCTGACCCTTCTCCCGCGGTTTGGCTTTGTTAGCATCAGCAGAAATGAAACTTCCATAGGCAAAAACAACCTGCAGATCGAGGGAGCCGGAGGGAAACAGAACCACCTGACAGATAAATCATTCTAGGACAGAGAGTTTTTAAGTGCAGCCTGCGGGGCGCTTGAGGCTTGGCAAGCCTCTACGCGCAGCCTGAAAGGGGTTGTTTTTTTTTTTCAAGCGGGGCATTGCATTTGTCTGGGGTATTGCTCTGTGAACAACGGCTACGTGAT
This sequence comes from Tetrax tetrax, assembly GCA_009806455.1. Lineage (NCBI taxonomy): Eukaryota > Metazoa > Chordata > Aves > Otidiformes > Otididae > Tetrax > Tetrax tetrax. The sequence continues at coordinate 399,283 of WHYT01017044.1, forward strand.
CCAAGCCTCGCAGCCCGCTGCTGGAGTGGGTGACTGCAAACACGACCAATCCTACGGTAGGGCTGTCCCATCAAGGACTTCCTAAAGTTTTCTTTAGGCGTAAGTGTTGTCTGTACTAAGAAGAACAAAGCCTTTTGTGGCTAAGCAAGAAAATGATCTCCTGGAAGTCATATGTTTTAACCTGTGGTTTCGTTAGCTTTCTCAAGGAATTAGGTTTCAAGAAAAAAAAAGGAAGTAAGAAGGGCATTTTGAATTTTTTCACTACTTAATGTCAGTCTCAATCAGTTTTGTGAACTCTGTCTCTGATTCTTAGTACAATATTGTAGGGCTGTTCTGGGTAGCCTGCCGCCAAGTGTCTGGAATAATGAGAAACCACCTCTTTTGCAATCTGCACCCTCTGTATCGTGGTCAGGGAAAAACAAGCACAGGGCTGCCTATGTGGTGAAATATGGACAACCAGGAGAAATCTGGCTGCAGAGTCTCTTCAGTCCTCAAGGCTGCGTAAAATGGGTCACTGGAAGGATGTAAGCAGAAAGAGAGGAGAGAGGAGAACCTGTTAGTCCTGGATTTTTTGGTTCCTTGAGCACAAATTAAATGCTGAACTGCTTTCTGACTTGAGGGATTGACACGTGCTAAAAAGCTTTGCTGCAAAGAGGGGAGAGAGCAGCAGAGCATTAATGAAAGGAAAATCCCATGCCTCTGAAAGCAACTGTCATTTACGAAGACATTTGGGGATTTCTGGAAATGTGGTCCCTCTTCTGTACCACTTGATGGAAGAGACTTTCCACACGATGAAGAACACGTGTTGTGCAGTTGTACCAGTCCCCTAGCAACCTCTCCTTGCACTTCAAAGGAGATGCCCAGCGTCACCCTGCTCTCAGCAGGGAGGGTACAGCGTAACTCCCCTGTCCCAGCGTTTGGGATGATGCGGTGCGTTCTTGGGTAGAGAAAAGCCCCATGCTCCCCTCATAGGTCGTGCACCTCTGCAAACTAAAGCACCGCTCGGAGCTTAGAAAATGTAAGCTGGGAAATTAGTGTGGAGAGGGGATGACAGAAGTCTGGAGGGAAGTAGTTGGGGTACAATGTCAATAACTTGCTTCTGTCTTCCTCTAATTAGCTCGGCTGGCCCTCTCCCCTTGCTGCCAATCACCAGATGGCTGAGGAATGCATGGAAGCCAGTGTCCCTCCTGCTCACCACCCCTGGCCCCCAGGTGGGAGCACTTTACAAGGAATTGGGCAGCCCACCAACTCGGAGCTGAGCCCAGGTGCCCCGGCTGCAAGCTTCCTGCTGATGGTCGGAAAGCTCATGGATGTGTTTCTCTGAGGAGAGGCCTCTGGCAGCAGAGCTGTGAAGTAGGATCCTGCAGCAGAGACGAAGGGATTCTCGCTTCGTTGTTTCTCTTACAGCAGTTAGACTTTCATACGTAAGTACACACAGTTTTCACGTTTTTTTTTTTTTTCTACTACTGGTTTGTGCTGGTGGCTGCTGTGTAGCTTGAATAGGAATTTGTTTATTCATGGAAATCTACCTTGACCTTGTCTTCTCTCAGATGCAAGTAGAAGTCAGTTTGCCCAGTGGGGAGCCTTTCTCCCAGCTAGGTGTTACTCCACATGAGGGTAAGGCCGGACGTGCTGTCCTTGGAGGAGTATGTGCTTGTTGGTGTCAACGCAACTCGTCTTGGAAGTGGTTGTGGTGAAATTTACCCTCTGTTGGAAAGTTCTGTGCCAACATAGCAGTTTATTTTTTAATGGTTGAAAAGCTGGTCTTTGGGAAAGAAGGAAGGAGTCTGTTTGCTTTAAGTTGAAACAAGCAATGCATGCTCTGAGGAGAGCAGCTGTTACTTGGTCTTGAAACCAAAGCAATAGCTTTTTAGGTTGCTTCTGGTTTGTTGTTTCTGGGGAGAAATGTGGTATTTAGTCTGCCAAACCAGGCTTGTCTTATAGACAGAAGCAGAGGAACAAAAAGAGAACGAACGGAGAAGGAATTGAGCAGCAAGTGAGAAAAAGATGTACTGCCCTACGACAGGGTCTCCTGGCTGTTGGGGGCAGGCTGGAGCTGTTGGGACTCCTGAGGAGGAAAGAAGTTCTGAATTTGGATAATCCGTGTTCTGGTGTTCCTACCCCTGGATCCCACTTTTTCCATACGAAACTTCCCCTCGTGTCTTTGAACCAAGCTGGGTGTCTTGGTGAAAATGCTGTCTGCAGAACAGAGGTGTTGGGTTAGGACAGCGATGGTTTTTATGTCCGTTTTTAAGTACTCGTAATCTGAAGTGACTTCACAAACACACTAGTATTGCTGGTGAATGCTGAAGCTCTGGAAACAGTGTGATGTGTACAAAGCTGCTGACAGATCCCAGGCTCCTTCTAGAGGGTAAAGGTAGAAGGAGATTTGTTTAGGTTTTTTTTTTTTTTTTTTTTTTTTTCTATAAATTGTAGAAGAAACCACAGCTTCCTCCATGGGCTTCAAAGCCCAAATGAATGCAAGGGTCCCATCTATTTTCAAGTATAGTGGGGCAGCCAGCCCTTGGGAAAAGCTACTGTACCTCAGCAGTGAAAATCAGCCATGGCTCCGATGGGGAGCGGGGATTTTGCAAATCACTTCCCTCAGGCTCAAATGAAGACCTAAGAGGCTCCGCTGCTTCCCATGAACTGTCTCAAGGTATTGTGGAGAAGGTGGGAATTCCCATCACGTCTTTGCAATGGGAGGTAGGCAAGAGGATTTTGGCACCGTGGCAGTATGTTTGGGGTAAAAATGGTCCATGGCTGCTGTTTCTTAGAAACAATTTATTTCTTTAAAGGTATCTTTGAAGGGTCTGTGTTGTTGCATACTTGTTTACGGAGGTGTGAGGCGCTTGCTGTGTGTCCTGTGATTGACTGCCACGGTTTAGGAGGTGTCACACAGGCAAGAGTAACGAGCTTGAATCATTTCCTCCATCTTTTAGATCTTAGGTGTTGGCAAAGGGTGTCCTGATGTCTCCCAGGCTTGATAATAGAGAAGCAGGCATGTGGTGGGCTCCCGTCGTGACCCTGAAATGCAAGCGCTTATTCTGGTTCCGTGTAGCACAGAGAAACTGCACCTCAAAAGAAGGGTTTTTTTTTTCTGTAGGTGTGGCAGAAATGTGGGCTCCCTGCTTGCAGGTTAGTCTGAGGTTAGGCAGAACGGTGACTAACCTTAAGAGAAGCCGGGGGAGGAAGGTGTGAGCGTGCTGCTTCTTGTGCAAACACCCCGATAGCTGAAGCAATTCAGAAAAATACCTCAGGACCTCAGAAACTGAGGAAATATCACAAGGAAGTATCAGCTGGGCCGGGCAAATACCTGTGACGTTACCTGTGAGGAGGCGGAACTGATGACCACTTGGGAGGGTGACACGGGTGCGTCACCGGACCTGCACCTTTGCCTCCATTTGCCCTGCTTTAAAGGAGAGGAAGAAGGGAGGGAGGCAGGCAGGGCGTCGTGCCTCTGGGTTTGTCACTGCCCATCTGAGAGGATGCCTCGGGGGAGGCTGACAAGAAAGCGATGCAGAACCGGTGATGGGGACAAAACACAGCCAGCTCACCTTGGAGCGGTGACCTTGGGCACATTGTAAAATATGTTGTGGAGGCACAATCCTAGGGCTGACCCAGGGATGAGTCCTCTCAGTGGCAAAAATATCCCAATGGCATTGAGCACCGTCACCTTTAAACATCTCCACAGGCTGATTGAATGCAAGTCTAGAAAACGCTTTGGGTGAGGCAGGACACAATGTGTATCTGCTGTGAATCACGCTGTTGTGACACTGTCCGCTGCGTTGCGTGGTCTCCTTGTCCCATGCATTTGAGTTCTGGGCAGATAAACATCATTTGCTTTTGAAGTTGTTCTGTGTGGAAATGCATTTTGCCCGCCTGCCTTGTCAGGTTGTGCCGCTCTCCAGGAAGCAGCCGAAGGCTCTGCAGCCCCCGTGCCTTTCCCAGTATCGCTCTGCTCCAGCTCAAACGATAACCAGTTGTACCGTCAAACAGGAAAAACCAGGCTCGAGTGAGGCTCGGACAAATAACTGTAAGACCAGTGGGTTTTACCAACCGGTACGGGGACTGGATGTTTCCTGGGTGGCAGTTTGCAGAAATTCTGGGGAAAATGCTGCCCCAGCTTCTGTAGCCCTCCTGTGGCTGTTTGGGAAGAATCTACTGTTGTATTTCTATATCTTTCACTATTCTGTCGCAAAACCAAGAAATAAAAGGCAATCGATGATGATGTTTCATGTTTGCAGTATTGCTGTACTTTTCTCTGCCGCATGCTGGCACTGACAGGTTCCAGCTGTTTCCAGGTGTGCAGCTGAACAGCAACACTCATGTCTCAGCTTAAGAGTACTGAACCTACAAGCTTCCTAGCTAGGAATATAGCCAGTGTACGCATGCTGAGGAGACATCGCACCTAAACTTTCATCTTCATGCTTCTAGTAAAACTCTAGGTACATTCATAAGTATCTCTGCAGGATGCACAGCACTGAAATTGAAATTTGAATTTGAAATTGGGGAGAAAAAAAGAAAACTCTTAAATTTTTGGTGGTTTGCTCTCCAGCCTCCCCTTTCTACCCACAGATGGTCCTGTGTGCTTTATCCCATTGGAAATACGCTGTCTCTCCAGGGTGTTACGTAGGCAGCAGGCTTTTTTCCTTCCCTTCAACCAGTCCCCCAGCAGCGCAGGAGGAAGGCAGCTTTCTGTCTACATTTTCTCGTCCTCATTGTTCAGGGTGATGGCTGCTCTATGCAACTTTGTTCCTCCATCCTTCCACAAACCCAGGTCCCTTGACATTGCTGCAGGGGTCTGTAGGGTCTAACCTGCATTTCTGGATTTCCAGGATGCCGGTGCCTCTCCCTGCCCGAACACCTCCCCTAAAACCTTCTTTGCTGCAGAACATCAAGACAAGCCCGTTCCACGGGTTGCTGCCGCTCTTGCCTGGGAATTGAGCAGAGAGCCCCAACCTGTGTGTCATGCAGTATGAGGAAGCCCTGCTTCTATCTCATTCCTTTCCTTCTCTTTATCCTTTCCCAGCCCTGAGTTTCTTCTGTCGGTTTCCACCCCGACACCAAGTATGTTGATCGTTCTCGGCCACATCCCATCTCCATGCCCATTCCTTGGGGCACCCCAATTTTTGCGTAGGGCTCAAGCCTGATGACCCAGGCTGCTGCCGCAGCAATGACCGGCTCTGGTTTTGTTGCCTCGCGGTTGCAAAGAGAAATGGCAAACAGAGAAAAAAATTTGAAGCTGGGCATTCAGAAATACTTCTGAAAATTGCTTTTCTTAAGGAAGGCAGTGGGGAAAAAACTCTCCATGATGAGAGCAGGCGTGTATAACACAGAAAAGGTGTTAAAGTCTTTCCTGTGCGGTCAGTCCGCTTTGCTGTGATCTGCCTACGCCCCTGCCTCGGCTGTGTGAAGTTTTCCCTTCCCACACCATTTTTCCAGCCGTGGCGCGGGTGTCTGCCGCTCTCTAGTGGTGCTGAGCCCGGAGCCTCCCGAAGAGCCCCGCTCTACACCCACTCTGCTCAGAACTGCTGAGTACAGACCCCAGGCAGGCGCTGGAAAGGGCTTGGGGGAAGTTTTGGTGTCGGTTCACGTGCTCCTCTCCGGGTATCCGCCACTGGACCCTGCCCACGATGAGTTACTGGGCTCCCCATCTCGCCCAGTACAGCCCTTCTCAAAGCAAATTAAACATTTCAATTTTTCCTTTTTATTTATAGACCTTACCCCTGCCCTGGCAAGTCTAAATCCTGTATGTACGTGACGCGGGGATTTAGGCTGCCCGCATTTCCCAGTCCCACGCTCGGAGGCAGAAGCCAAGTCCCTCATTTTGTTATGCTCAGGTGATGAGTGCATGTGTTACGCTGGGAAACACCTTTCCAAGCGCATCCCTTGAACATCACCTCCACCTTCCACGCAGGCAAGCTGCCAGCTGAAACACCCACTTCTGCCTGCCACAGGGACCGTTGATACGCAGTCAGACATCCTCAGCAAACACTGTGGAAGAGAAAATCCCTTGTCCAGGAGAGGAAAAACCCTTTCTAGATTTAGGAGATTGAGTTTTGTCAGCTGAAATTCAGACCATTAAATCCCCAAACCCTCTTAGTGGCTTCTGGCTGTCTCCCAGTGAGACAGGAAAAGGGCATAATGATGAGTTCCATTTCTTGATTTATTTTGCAGTTTAAAAGTGAGGTTGCAACTTCGGAGGTGAAAACAGACTATAAGCAGCTCATTGGAATAAAGCGTACAAAGGCAATCAAGTGGCCCTCCTGGAAGGGCAATAAAAACTTGGTTCAAACCAACCTGCTAGCAGTAGTAATCCTCTCCGGAGGGTATATTTAAAATACAGATCTGAAATGCAGTGCCAGACTCTATTTGGGTACCAATTCCATTTTTCTGATGCCAGAGAAACACGCGAAGGATGACCTCACTTTATTGGGAAATGCGCTTTGGTACGGGACCGCAACCAGATAAATTTGGGGAGGGTCAGCTTGGATTGTCACAGCCCTCCGCATCTGTGATATTTCTCTAATTGGAAGTACAAAGGTTATAGCCCTTTGGCAATTTTGCTTCTTATATTATTGTTTGAACAAAGGAAAAGAGACCCAAACGGAAATGCAAAACTTGGTTAGTGTTTGTCAAAGTAGTTGAGGTATTAGATCTGAGCTTCCTAGGGGATCTTGTTTGTAGCTTTTCTTCCAAGCTTTGTGTGCATCTCCACCAGGAACTGGCAAACTACGGAAAGGAAAAGGCTGTTTTCTGAGAAACCCGGGTGCAGGGGAGGGCAGGTGTTTATCTTGATGATGATCCATAGAGTGCATCTGGCAGGAGAGAAGAGAAAATATTTATTGGAATAGAGGCAAGCAAGTTTTTCTGGTATACCAATTTTGTCAGACTTCTACTGCTGTTCCCTCAGTGAGGAAGCAACTGCAGATACTGCTCTTTGTGCTTTTTAATGCTCAGCCTCCAGGTGATGGCTTTAAACTGGCAGAGTGCAGGTTTAGATTGGACATAAGGGAGAAATTCCTCCCTGCGAGGCGGCGAGGCGCTGGCCCAGGCTGCCCAGAAGAGCTGTGGGTGCCCCGTCCCTGGCAGTGCCCAAGGCCGGGTTGGACGGGGCTGTGAGCGACCTGGGCTGGGGGAAGTGTCCCTGCCCAGGGCAGGGGGCTGGAACTGGGTGGGCTTTACGGTCCCTTCCAACCCAAACCATTCGGTGATTCTATAAGCTTTTAACTTTGTATTGGCCCTATTAGCATCTTGGTTTCGCCACGCTGTGCATGTTCAGCTGTAAATGCACACTCTGGCAGAAAACACGTATTACCGTGTCAGCGCCAGCTGTGCACATGTTCCCTTTTTCTTAGATAGGAGCTGAAATTAGGAGATATTCCTGTTATGCATTGGTTTTAAGTCAACTATAGTGATAATATACCACAAAATGCAAATTGTATTTCCATGTAGGTTTTAAAAATCACTCTCAGATGGTTTTTAAGCTGTTAGGGTGATCACAGCCCCTTCGTAGCCTTAGGTTCTCCAGCGCTGCGCAAGCCACGACCTTCTCCTACACACAGACACCTGTGCTGACTCAGAGGAAACATCTCCATTCACGATGGATTGTGTCTTGCAGAGGTTTAAGGCAAAGCCACATGACAAGACATCAGGTTCTCCTTTGTTTGCGTGTGTTTCTAAGGTGGGAACAAACCTCAAAAAACCCACGATGTGCTTTGTGCCATGCTCTTCATTGAGAAGCTTTTAAAGTTGCTCTGCTGAATGGCCAAAATTAGTGGTTTGGTCTGTTACCACAACCTGTGTGATTTCCCCCCTCCCAGTCTCCACACAAAGAAGACGCGCGTGGTCCCGCTACCAGGTATTTCCCAACTGGTCCTTTTGCCTTTTCCCAGGAGCTAATCTGGTCCTTCGAATGTCGTGGGCTTTTAGTGCTCTGAATAGTAGTGCCTTGTCCTGGTTTTGACGGGGATGGACTTAATTTTCCTCTCAGTAGCTGATGTGTTTTGGATTTCGTATGTGAAGAATGTTGATAAACGCACTGATGTTGAGCCCAGGGACACTGTCCATCTTCCCAGGTCTCGCTGACGTGTGTATGCAGGAAGCTGGGAGGGATACAGCCAGAATAATTGACCCAAAGTGGCCAAAGAGAGCCTTCCATGCTGTACAAGTCACGCTCAGTATATAAGTGGGGATTCTCCGGGGGAGGCATCCTGCTGGCTGACATCGCTCGCTCCCTCTTGCTCCTTTCCTTGGTTTCGTTTCTGTGATCGCTGATCCGGACAGTCTGTATTGATCCTTGGGACATCGGGTGGCGAGAGATTGTGCACTGTTCATTTTGTGTAATTTAATATCCTGATATTTTGTTATTATTGTAATTTTCCTTTGCTATTCTAGTGAACTGTCTTCCTCCATGTGAAATGTCTCCCCCATTCTCCTGCGGAGGGAAAGCAAGAAACTGTGTGGTGACCAGGGCTAAACCACAACATGCCTCTTCCTTCCTCTTGTAAAAATGTAGTCGCGTTCTAGTGTGGGACTGGCACAGCGGTTGTCAGGAGGGGTAGCTGAGTTCTACAGAGTTACGGCAAATGGCTCTATTGCCTCTTGTAGTACCCGCGCCGTTATTGATTTACCGTACTAACATTCCCCCGTCTCTTCCACCATATCCGTGGGACGGAGAAAACGCGTGCTCCCCCTCTCCCCGGGTGCCTCTCTCCCCGTTTTTGCTGGTGCAACATCCTCCTGAATGAAGAAACAGTCTGGGGCTCGCTATGATGAGGCAATTTGGGCTGAAGCGATCTCAGGGTGCATTTACATGAGTGTTTCGCTTTGGATCACTAGGGTTGGGTGGATGGGGGTGTTTTGGTTTTGGAAGGGTTTTTTGTGGTGGTTTCTTGGTTTTGGTTTGGTTTGGGATTTTTTTTTTTTTTTTTTTTTTTTTTTTTTTTTTT
>WHYT01017044.1:409575-421443 GCA_009806455.1 Tetrax tetrax
ACCTGCGGCGTCTAGACGGGTTCCTGTGCCCGCATGCAAATGTGTGGAGGGGGGCGCTGGGGCCTGCGGCCGAGCCCCCGACGCCGCTTTCTGGTAGAGCCCTTGGGTTTCATTCCTTCTTCACGTTTCTTTGAAACCCACGGAGAGCTTCAGATGAAGCAGCACGGGCGTGCTGGGGTATTTCTCCGGTGTGCTTTTCTAGCACCAAGTGCAAATGAGCAGAGCGGTCCGGGGATTTTCTCCTGCGCTTGCTTGGTGACATTTGCATCTCTGGGGTGGATGGGATGTCCCAGAAACTGTCCCAGCTCTGGGGTCGGGTGGCGTGCTCGGACACGCTGCTGAAGGCATACTGTTGCTTTCCCTGCGGCAGAACGCACCCGCTCGCTGCTCCGCAGAGCTCCTACGGCTCGGGATCGGCTGGGGAGGCAGGAATATCGAATTCGTGGGTTTTTTAAACATTTCCCTTAATTTCTCTCAACTTGATCAAGCTTTTCTTCATGCTCTGAGCCTTTCTCCTTCTTCCTTATCCGTTCTCTTTCCAAGCTCCCTCTTACTCTGTTCCCTTTCTTTAGCCCTCAAGCAGACCAAATATTTGAGCCCTACTTTTAAAGATGCCCATGGTAGGTTTTTCACCTGCTTGCAGATACGTGGAGGAGAGGCATCATCACAGTGCTCTGGTATCTCCAAAAATGAGCCAAAAATGAGATCTTGTCCACATGCCAAGTCGCCAGCAAGCCTGTGCACCATCGCTCCAAGACAGTAAGTGACAGTGATCTCGAGAGATGGTCTGAGAAACCTACTTCTGGACTGACTTTGTTAGGGTTGGCCTAATTCTGGTGCTCTCATGTTGAAATGTCACTTCCATACCTGGCGCCCGCCGCAGCAAGCACCGTCTGTTTTGCATCCGAGTAGAAATAACTCCGCTGAGTTGTGTCTGAGCTGATCACCACGAGCAAGGGGCCTTGGAGACCCACATGTCCCGGTCAGCGGTTCCCTACCCTTGTGTTGGTGTTTTTTTTTTTTTGCAGATTTGGGCTAGGAATCTTCTGGAAGAAAGGAAGGGCAGTTGTATAAAGGGAATGACCCTTAAAGTGCAACCAAGAGAAGGGACATCAGGGTCAAAAAGAGTTAAAGACGTTCTTTTCATACATGGATAAGTGAACACAGGCTGGTTGGGAATGTGTTTTTGAGGTGTCGGAGGCACAAGGGAGGTGGTGAACATCCCAGTTAGGCTGGAAGGAGCCCTGGGCTGGCAACCAGGTGCTGCATGAAGCAGCTGAGCCAGACTGTTGTACGGTAAGAGAGAAACCAACGCTGCGCTTGGGTCCTGGGTGCCTCTGCCTGGGTTTCCGCGCGGCGCTGAACTGCTCAGCGCTGAAGCAGGTGTGGGTGCCGCGCTCGCTCAGGTTTCGGCAAGAGCCACCTTTATCTTTGAAGCAGATGACGGACCACAAACCGCAGTGGTGACAATTCACTGCAGTTGGGGTTTTTTTTTGGGGGGGTAATGTGTGTTGTGTTTGGTTTTTTTTTTTTAAAGAGTTTTGATCTCTCCCGCAAGGAGCACTGGGTGAGTTGTGGAGAAAGGAGGGGTGTGGTGAAAGTTGGCGTTCTCTCAAAACAAGCCTAGTGGTTTGGCTGTGGCCGAGAGGTTTGCTGGCTGCACGTGTCTCGGACGCAGCCTCGTGCAAATCCCTAAGCGCTTGCTTGTGGAGCACGTGGGTGTTCGCTGGAGGGCTGGAGACCCGGCATCTCTGCAGCATTTACATCAGGATTGGGTTTCTGCCCATCCTTGTCTAACATGGAGAAGGTTTTTTGTTTTCTGTTTTTTTTTTTTTTTTTTTTTTTTTTTTCCTTCCTGCTCCACTTAGCTCAGGTCATTTTCTACTCGTCTCTGAAGGCTGCCTTGTAGTTACAGACAGAATTCTCCCTCCGTCCCTGGCTCATGTTTTTGGAGATGCTGTGTCAGGTTTTCCACCCTCACCTTTCAGAGGAGGCTCAGGCCTGTAAAACCTCCCGTTCCCCTCTGCCAAAAATGCATGAGCTCTCTTTTTCTTTCCACACGTGGCTCACCTACCTCCCCTATCATTTCCCATCACCCATTTTCTGGTGTCTTACAAGCGATCTTTGACCTTGCTGGACTAGCCTGAGGCTTTCTATGGTTTGATGCCATTAGTTACTTTTTTTAAAGCAGTTTTGCTGACACGGTCGTGGCCTTTGGGAGATATTTGCACCGTGTTTTTGTAGTCCTTAGATTTAGGTACCATGGGAAGGATGTCTGGGAGGATCTAGATTGAAGAAATCTAATGAAAATCACAGAAATGAAAAATGACTCAAATCTAACTCTAGCCTGCAAAGGTGGAGCTGCTGTGGAAAATACAGAAGCTGTTAGAATATTTGTAATGTTTCACTTGCTGCTGGCCTGGATAAGTCCACAGATCAATACCCAAGGGCCGCTCTTCTGAATTACTGGCATCCAGGAAGCGGTTAGCTTAAATATAGTTGCAGGCTAGATCCTCACCCTCCTTCTCCCTTTTGATAATTACCGCTCAGCATGCACAAATATTAGGCGTCCGCAGCGGCTGCAGGCTTTTCCTTCCTGAGCAAGCACCACAGTGTTGATCAATATACGCGTTAGTCATACATCAAAACCACCGCGGCTGCTGTCAAGATGATTCGGAAACCCTGGGATTACAGTGTTTCTGTCAAGTTCTCCTTTCTCGCTGCGTCCATGCCTTATTTCGCCTTTCCTACCCGAAGCAGAAACTTGTGGCGGCTTGAGGAGCAGCTAGGCAAATGCACGTCTTGTGGGGCGGCGCGGCGGAGATTCACCAAACTGCCCCGGCGTCCTGGGGGAAACCCAACCGCATTGTTTCAGAGATGGAGCCGGCGCTGGGCTTCGCTCTGAAAATCTGCGCCTAGGTACGTGAATCGAGAGGGCGCGTCTGCAAGGGAACCGCTGGTTCTGCTCTCTTGGTCTTTGTAGCCGTGTAGGCGAAGGCTGCCGTGCCACCCCACTGCCTGAAGGCACAGAGCTGAGCCGGCGTTTGGGGCTGTCCTTCCAGAAGCACCCCCAGGCCGGGCCAGGGACGCTGCTGGGCAGCACTGCCTGCCCAAAGGATGCCGTCATGGCTGTTGCTTCCCCGCAGCCCCAGGGTGAGGGTGTTGTTTTGTCCCAGCAACGATGACTTCTCCTGTTTGGAGGGGAGCTACTGCCAAGGCCACCTCTGCAAAGGGGACAACTTGGTTAGTGTTCACGAGGGGGGTAGCTTCTTCCCATTCCAGTTTCCTCAAGCACTGCCAGCGCTGGTGTTGATTTCCCTCAGTCATTGCAGGGCCGCGCTTCGAGTGCCGGCCGCGTGCCCTGACTCCGTCCATTCCGGTGTGCAGTTCTGGGGAAAGCTGCTTTCACTTCTCTTGGTTTTCCCCAGCCGTAAAAGGAGGATCATTTTGAAATCCTGAACTTCAGAAAGATTTTGACGCTTCTTTGGTGCCTCTGTAGCACTTTGAGTAGGTGACCCTCTGCCGGTAAATCGCTGCCTTTCCCGCCATTTTGCAAATTTGCTCTTTGAAGACACCCCTGCCACGACCCAGCAAAACCACTTAAACCAGTCCTAGGTTGGGCTCCTTCTAACAACTCTCTGCAAGGAAATTGCGAGCTCTGAAAGCATTGAACACAACCCAGTTTTAAAGCCATCTCCTTTTCCCTTGTCGTAGCAGCGAGACTTGTTCCCTCCGTAGGACTTTGGGAACAGCGCATGGGAATTGACCTTGGCCTCTCTGTGACCCTGGTGTACAGGGAGTTAAACGCCTCACTCGTCCCTTTTTGACCTTGATCTCTTGAACAAGGTCTTCACAAGACTTTTACAAATTTTTAAGAGAACGATGCGTCGTCAGTTTGAGTGAAAGACTTTTTCTTTTTTAGTTTACCATTTTGTCACTTTAAAAAATGCTGATGTGACTTGAAAGCTCCAAATTACAGCAGTATCACACAACCACTTCATTCTTCTTCTGCCCTCTTCCTTCCTCCTTGCCTTGCCATCGTGGCCATGTGTTCCCTGCCACTTCCTGAGGGGTGACTTTGCCTTGTTCAGGGCAACCCAACACCTTAGCAAAACCCAAGCGCGCGGGGTGCTGCTGTGGCCGTTGCCTGCCATGAATGGGCTCTCCAGCTGCATAGCACACTGTATTTCTGAGCTGAGAATGTGATAAAAGCTGCTTTTCCTGAAACGTCCAGCAGGCAGGACCCCTCTAACTAAGCCCAGAGTATTTCAGGTCCTAAGCGCTGTGATGGGATACTAAATGGGACCAGGTAGGAAGGACTCGGTACAGCGAAGGGCTGCGTTTGAAGGGTCTGAATGGAAACCTATAGCAGAGATCTTTATTTTTTTTTCCACCGTACAGTGCTAGGCGTTTTTGCTGATGTCAGAGGCAGCAGAAATAGCGTGGGGGAATTGTAGCCTTAATAAAGAAATATGTAAATATCTGAGCGCGTCAAAAAAACCCCTTGCTTACCCGGGGTTTACGCTCTGATTTTTGCTCTGAGCTCTTTTCGTAGTGCGGGGTAAATGCGAAAGCGAAGGAAGGGTGATGTTGGTACAGACCCGGCGAATCAGAAACAGGGTGTGGGGAAGATTCCGTGGGGAATCCGAATTTGCACCTTGTCCCAATGGCTGGTTTCAATCGATAATATTGTAAATTTGCTTTCTGACCCGGCTGTGGGGAGCAGCTGAGAAATTACGTCACCTCCTTTCACGGTCCGCTGGTCAGATGTGACTGCTGCAGTTTGAATCTTGCCGCTTGTGCCGGAGCGTGACCCTCCCAAATAAATAGGGGTGTTTCTCCGCCCGGTTCCTCAGTCCGTCTCCGGGGCTGAGCCTGCCGCCAGGATGCGCGTGCCGGCTGGGATGGGGACGGGAGTCCCCGTGCTCCCGTGGCTGCTGCTGCTGCTGGTGATGTCCCGCTTAGCCCACGCAGGTGAGCTCCCGGTGTCTTTGCAGGGATACCCACGGCTGCCACCTCCCAGCCCACCACGGTCCTCACGACGGGTGGGCGTCACCGGGACCGGAGGGGACCGGGATCTGGCTGCTTAGCCCAGGGTTTTTCTGGTAGCCAGATAAAGGGCACGACCGTCATCCTTTGCTAGGAGCTGGTTCAGCTTTCAGGAACTGTGTGTGAGCAGGGTACGGAGGCAGAGGCACAGAAAATCTTTTGATTTCGTGGTCCCTGTAAGACGCTACCTTCTCTCTTTTCCAGCCATCCTGGAGGTGAACGGAAACCTGAACTGTAGGTGCGTCAAGACGACTTCAGATTACATCAGTCCAAAGCGATACGAGAGCATCGAGATAAGGCCGGTGGGGAGCACCTGCAGACGTCCTGAGATCATGTACGTGCCGCGGGGGCAGGAAGCTGCCTTCTCCCCTGGCTCCGGGGCCAGCGCCGCACCTTTTCTTCTGCAGCCACCCTGCTTCCCCGCTCCCTTGCTAAAAACTAAAGCTTTGCAAAAACGCCGGTGATGCTCGCTCGCGCTTCGGGGCTGAGACACATCAGGTCACCCCTGGTGAGGGAAACGCGCCTGAGCCAACCCGCCAGAGGTCTCCAGGACCGAACGGAGACGTTCCAGCCAGGGAAAGCTCCGTTTCCTCGTGCTGGTGCTTAGCCGGGAGTGTGCTGGTGCATGGTGTCTTGCTTTTTCCTGACCATCCTGTGGCTTCCCTCTGTTGCTGGCACCTTTTGGTGATGTGCTGCTGCTGTAAATGGAAGCTGAGACTTGCGGGTCAGCTCTGGCTGCTCAAATCCCTGCGTTTGGAGGGGGAGGGTGATGCTCCTAAACTCTCCTTGCCTTTCAGAATTAAATTAAAAACCTCTGGGAAGGTGTGTGTGAATCCTGACGCCCCTTGGGTAAAGAAACTGCTGAAGCGCATTGCTAGCATGTAAGTGGCTCTGGATGGAAAAACCCTTTGGAGGAGGTGGCCCTGGGCAGCATCCTGTCCCATCTGCAGTCGTGGGGAGCACCCACAGGACCCAGGGCTTTTGGAGGGGCTGCAGGGGGCTGAGGGACCCGCTCCCAAGGCGATGAGGGGTGAGACCTCGCTGTGCAGAGCAGCCTTCCGTTCAGCACGCCGATGCGGCTGGCTGTGCGTTGTGATTTCCCTGGCTGGTCCCAAATGAAAGCATTTGGGACAAAAAAAAAATATTTTGGGGGGAGGTGGAAACGGCAGGAGCGGCGTTTGCTCTTTGTGAGGGCAATAGCGCATTGATGCTCGGCGGGGAAAGCCGTCCTCCTCCGGCGTGCCCGGGTTTGTGGCACCGGGGTGGCCGCGAGACATCCCTGCGAGTGATGCCTGCTCCGGGGAAACGGCGGCAACTTCCTTCATTGCGGGCAGGAGCTTCCTCCCGCCAGGACCCGCTTTGCTCTGCATTCACGCGTTTCTCCTCCTTCTGCTTTTTGCAGGAAGAAAAAGTAAGTTTCCTGCTAAGGAAGTTGACGCTCAGAGCCCGGAGATGGGCTGGCAGGTGACGCGCAGGCGTGCGAACCTGGCCGCTCTTCACTTCACCCTCGCTTCCCCCTCTTCCCGAAAGCCTGGTGTCTGGCTGTGCAGGGAAGGACGGCTCGCTGCTGACCCCAGCCCCGTGGCAGGGTCGGGGGGGTTTCCCCCTGCACTCGGTCCCTGGATCAACGTGAATATGAAAATTTGATTTATTATTGACTTTGCCTGTAGACTGTGAAGCCAGGGCTGCTCCTGTTTCTGTAGGAATGACTTCGCGACTCTTTCCGCAGAAAGCGTGCGTGTCTGGATTTTTTTACTACACAGCGTGGCGTGTCCTGCCCTGAGAGCTCAAGTCAAAATAAAATCCAGGTTTTTGGGTTTTTTTTTTTTTCTGTTATATTTTCCCCATATCTCCTAGCTTCAAAGAAACTTGGCAGAGCTTTGATAAACCCCCCCCTGTCGTAGCCTTCGTGGAGCTGAATTTATCGTTATTTGCATCTGGTGCTCTTGATGCTCTTTCCCAGACGCTCCGCAGGCATTAAAATGTGCGTTTGAAAATAGCTGGAGCGCGGTATTTCAGCCATAGGTAGGGAGCGAGGGCAGCGCCCAGGCGTGTCGGGCGCCGTGAAAACCCCTTTACGGGGAGCAATGAGACCGGGATGGGGAAAGGTTTGTCCACGGCACCGACAGTAGCTGGAAGGGCTGTCCCAGCCCTGAATCGACAGCGAGGGTCCGGCAGCCCCAGCATGGCCAGCGGGAAGCTAAGTTCCTGCAATAAGGAAATACAGGGCATGGGTGCGAGGTGGCTTGGCGGAGTTTTGGGATAACGGGCTCCAGGGGGAAAGAGCAAAAGGCGATGCCTGGGACGTGCATTGCAGGGGGGAAATGTGATTGTAGGAGACAGGAGTAATATCTGCTCCTGCAGAACAGAAAAGCACCCCAAAACACCTCCCGGCTTGTGCGGCTGCGTGGGCTAAGAATGAGCGTTGGGGGAAACAACCGATGGCTTGACCAGGCCCGCTTCGCAGGCAGGGGAAAACGGAGCTGCTTTCAGGAAGCCCGCGCCCCCGCCAACCCCCGAGCCGCTTTTTATCAGCAGCGTTGCAAACTCAGCGAGCGCCGTCAGCAAGGGAACGGAGCTAGGCGAAAACCACCGCGACCCCGGGGCCTCCCACCCGTGCCGCCTCACTTCTCCTATTTTCCGGCTCAAATAGCGGGATGCTGCCGGGGCCGGGGATGGGGTCGGCATGGCTGTGCGGGTGGCCCTGCTGCTGGGGTTGCTGCTGGCGAGCCACTGCCCCGGGGATGCAGGTGAGGCTCCCCATGCCCCGACGTGTGGGGATGGAGGATGCTGGGGGCTGCGGGAGGTTTTCGGAGGCGGCATCCTGTTGCCGTTTCCGGGGCTGAAATACCGCCGAGGCTTTTATGCAAGCGGGTGCGGTGATGCTGGCGGGATGCTGGGCAGGAGGAGATGTGTTGCCCAGAAAGGGTCTGGGGCCGGTGGTGGGTTTTTGGGCGGTGCGTGAGGCGCGGCCGTGTGCCCTTGCAGCTCTCCTGGAAGCCAACGGCAACCTGAGCTGCCGCTGCGCCAAGACCACCAGGACCTTCATCTCCCCGCGGAAATACAGCAGCGTGGAGGTCCGGCCCGTGGGGAGCAGCTGCCGGCGCCTCGAGGTGGTGTAAGTGTCTCTGGGGAGCTGTGAGCCCCCTGCTCCCCCCTTGTCCTCCCCACATCATTTCACGTTTTCCTTCTGGGATGAGCAGGGGGGGTTTGGCTGCTCCAGCACCCCCAATGCAGGAGGGGAGGGCGACGGTGCTGAAACCCCGTGTGTTTTCTAGGATTAAGCTAAAAAGCCAGGAGAGGGTCTGCGTGGATCCTAATGCCGCTTGGGTGAAGAAACTCCTGCAGGACCTCCCCAACCTGTAAGTGGCCCTCCGCCCCGAGCGCGTGGACCGGGGGCATCCGCTGGGGACCGATTTTCACACGCTTCTCCCACCTTCCGCTTTTGGCAGGAGGAAGAAAGAGCCTTCCCGCTGAGGAAGCTGCTGCCGGCGGGACGGCCAGATGGGCCAGGCCCCAAACCGGACCCCCTCCCTTCCTCCGTCCCGCTGGCGCCTCACCCCGGTGCCGAGGGGAGCGTGCTGCTGCCGGGTGCCTTGAACCCCTTTTTCCTTTGCGCTTTATGCGTTTAAGCCCTCCAAAATCCCTTCTCTGCTTCCCCGCCCTCCCACCCTACAGCCATGTGCTGGGTGGCCCCTTTGGTCCAATAAAGGTCTGGCGACCGGTCCCTCGGTCACCGTCACTTGCATCCCTTCTTGTGGCGTGCCGGGGCCTTGGGGGGCTGGGGGAGCAGCGTAGGGGTCACGGGTGTTTCTCCCCCAAGAAACACAAGGCAAGAAGGAGGTTTTAGGAGACGGCCGCGGTGGTTTCCGCCTTTTTCGGCGGGGAGGCAGCCTGGGCCACGTGCGATGGGAGGAAGCGACGGCAGGGAAGTCGAAGTGCGGGGCAGCTCTGTTCCACCCCCGTGGCTTTTTCCCGCCTGCGAAATCCCCGGCGGGGCCGGCTATAACAGCAGACCCCAGGGCAGCTCGGGGCGGGTGGCGAGGATGCGGCTGCTGCTGGCGGCGCTGGCCCTGGCCCTGCTGCTCAGCAACGTGGGGCCGGGGAGCGGTGAGTGGCCTCGGGGCGGCCGGCTGTCTCGCCCCGCAAAACCCATAGGCAGGGGCATCGGGGCTGAGCACGGGCTCCTCTAAGCCTTCAATTTGTTTCTTGCCTATCTTTGAGCTTGAGTTTATCTCCTCAACCCGGTGGCTAAGCTGGATGGGACCTGGGACCAGGGTGGGGTCTGTCTACTGGGTTTAAGCTGCTTCTTTTCAAGGCCTCCATGAAACTCAAGCACTTGGTGGGCAGGTGATGAGTTTATTTTGTAAAATATTGGTTAAATTTTTAAACCCTGGAGATAAACCTCCTCCATGTGCATGAAAAGAAAGCTTTGAGGCTGTGCCGGGAGGGATTAGCCTTGCTTTAGCACTGCTGCAAACCCCCTTAACCCAAACCCAACCCTGTGGCACTGGCGAGGGGACGGGGCGGTGGCGCGGGGACGGTGGCACGGGGCTGGCAGTGGGAGGGGGGTGTCCCCGTGAGACCTGGGCGTGGGCTGCTGTCGGGCGCAGGTCTGTCGCTGGAGAGCCTGCTGACCAACATGAGGTGCAAGTGCATCAAATCGACCGCCCAGGTCATCAACTTGGGGCTGATCCTGGCCATCGACGTGACGCCGCCGGGCATTCACTGCAGGAGGAAGGAGATCATGTAAGTGCAAAGCCTGCACACCCATTGCTGCAAATCGCATGCTCGCGTACCAGTGCAAAAAATACAGGGGCGCTTGCACCTTCTCCAAAAATCCCAAATCTTGTGGCGCCTTGTGCGAGGCGCAGGCTCTTGTATGGGACGCTGCCGCCCATTTTAATGGGGGTTACCCCCGGCGTGGCTCACGGAGCCCAGGTCAAGGCCCAAAGAATCCCATCTAGCTCCCAGCACGGCTTGCAGGGGTGCGCTGGTAACGGTGCCGGGGAGGGAGAGGGGTCTTCTCCGCAGGCAGTGGCACGGTTAGAGAGATTTTGGGGAGGGGGTGCGCGTGGGGCTGAGAAGGTCTCGTCGCCCGGCAGCCTCACCCTGAAGAAAAACAAGAAGGTGTGTGTGGACCCCGAGGCTCCCTGGATCCAGCTGCTCATCTACAAGCTGATGCAGAGGTACGCAGCGTCCAGCCCCCAAAAACAAAGGACTATCCCCACTTCCCAACTGCTTTTATTTCCGTTTATTTTCTCCTCTCCAAACCTGCAGGAGCGCCACCAAAAAAGAAGCAGCGGCACGGCCGCGGCGAGAGGCAGCGCGGTGGGCTGGGGGAGCGGAGCAGTGGTGCCGGCGCCCTCGCAGACCCCCTGCTCCGTCTCTCCCTGTGTCCGGGTACACAAGTAACGCGCCATGGTTATCCGCTCCTCTGCGGCGACGGGAGTGACGCGATCCCTCCACGTCGAGCTACGTCGGGCTTCACGGCACAACGCCGGCGCTTGCTCTGCTCCCGGCGTTTTGGCAAGGGGTAGGAGCCTTGCCCCGCTCTCCCCAAAAAAAGGCTTTCCCCTTGGATGCCCAGCATTGCCCTGCGTTGTTCCCGCGTGCGACGGCAGCCTGCCCTGGGCACCATCAATAAAAGGATGAGCGTGCTTCCTCCCGTGGCTGCAGCAGCTCTTTCTGCATGGATGTGTGTAAAAATAGGGATTTTGGGGGTGAGGGGATTACGCGCCGTCTTTGCTCTGCCCCGAGTTTTCGTGCTGTTTTCCGTCGGCTCCGGGGAGGAGCGGGTTGTGCTATGGGATGCTGGCAGGAGCTGGATGGGGTCTGAGCTCTGCAGCCCCACCGTGCTGGCTCCCAGTTGTGCAAGGACGGGAGATACTGGGAGATGTCCTCAGCACCCCAGGCTGAGGCGCTCTCTGAGGACCCCCATTTTCCTGGGACGGATGCACACATCCCGTGGGGACCCCGGCAGGGCACAGGGGTGACTCTTGGCCACGTGGACTGAGGCGGCGTGGGTGCGAATTGCAACCCTGTGCAAAATTATCACTGCTTAAAAATCTGCTTTGGTCATGTTGGTGCGAGGTGTCTGAGGTCTGGGACTCTCCCCAGAAGGGAAGGAATCCAATTTTGCATCGCCCACCCCACCACCCTGCATGCCCAGGGCGGTGGCGAGCTCTGAAACCCCCGGCCGGACCCGTGTCCCCCTTCTTCCCGCCCCGGGCTTCTTGGGAACACAGCAGAGGCCAGGAGCGGCTGCTTATTGCACACAGAAGGAAACAGAAGTGCGAAGGTGGGAAAAAACAAGCAGGTGTGTTTAGCTCTACTCATCGCGTGTGAGCCGTACCCATCTCCACTGTGCTGGTGTGTGTGTTTAAATTAAAAAAAAATTTAAAAGGGAAGAAAAAAATAACAGTTGAGGGTTTTGCGGAGCTCCCTTTGCTGGGCTGCCCGAAGGTTGAGGGGCTGTGTCGCTCGGTGATTGTTGATCTTCTGTCCGGGCTGGGGCTGTGCAGGGGAGCAGCTCTTCCCCCCGCCTCGGTCCTCGCTCGATGGGAATTTGCTTTTATGGTGATTTCTTTTAATTGCCAAGTATAACTGCAGAGGCAATTGCAGTGTGGCATGTCACTTTGTCCAAAACATGAGTTTTTTCAGAGAGACAGAAAAAAAATACTCTTTTATAAATGTAGAGGAGAGAGCTGGAGAGAGGGTTTCTTTGTATTTATTCTTTCAGGAAATGTGAAATAAGCAAGTTACTGAAGGTTTTGTTTTGTTTTGTTTGTTTTTTTGTTTTTTTTTTTTTTCTCAGGT
>WHYT01017044.1:432629-467321 GCA_009806455.1 Tetrax tetrax
TTTTTTTTTTTTTTTTTGCTTTGGAACAAAGACAAATACAGACGGATGCAAACTTGGTAAACGCCGGAATTGTAGGAACCGTGTAACAAAGAGGGTAAGCCCGCGGACCAGGATCGCTCGAACCTCCACCGCGCAAACGGTGAGAGGTTCTGCAAGCGGAACACACTGTACGGTTGCAAGGGAGGAGGGAAAAAAGAGAGAGAGTCGCATCACTTGGCGGGCTTTGCCGTCAACGCTATTTAAAACGCTCTGAAGTACCAAGTACTCGAGCGTTTCTCTATCCTCACCCTCATTTTGAGATTGACCCCAAGAAACTGTGCTCCTGATGTCTGTCATCCTTGAGCACAGCCACACCAGCGAGCTTTGTCACCTCTGAATACCTTTTTACAGAGTCAAATCATTTTTCTTAGGATGAAGGCGTTCACTGTGTCCCTCTTCTCACCGCGCAATACCTGCACCTGCCTCATCCGCTCCGGTTTTTGTCCCTGCTCTCGTTTCCTGGAGGAAAAGCGAACCCGGGGTCAGTGTCAGTGCAAAGAGTAGGTAACTGGAGAAGGCAGCGTATCACTTGGGACTCTGCCTGGATCTAGAGCCTTACGATCGCCTTCTAAAATAATTTTTAATCTTTAAGTGTGTTCTTGGTTGATGCTTGGTGTAAGAGACTCAAGACACGACGGGTTTCCACCGGGTTCTCTCAGGGTTTGTGTCCCCTTTGAACACGGAAGGGTGAGAAGGGGAGAGTACGTGACTATTTCCGTAACCTTATTAAAAAACTGATGATCTACATACTGCAAGATGCTTTTCCTTGCTGTGAGATGGAAAGACCCAGCTAATAATAGCATCTGTCAGAAAAACCCAAACCTCTCTGCAGCTAGGGCTCGTTTCTTTTCTGGTCCTTCTCACATCAGGTCTTCTGCCCCGCTGGGTAAAACCCCTCCCCGGCCAAGCACTTCGGCTCTTTTCGGGAGATGCGAAATCAAGCCGGCGCAGTTTTTCAGTGCGCGTGTTTGGTGCCGAAACCTTCTGAATCCAGCATGAACTTCAGCGAGTCTGTGTACGCCGCTCTTCCTACTGGGCAGTCTGGGCTGTGAGGACTGCCCAGGAGAACACAGCGCCTCTGCAGTGACCAAGTGGGACAAGGACCTGCTGCTCTTCCGTGCTGGCAGCCTGGTTTTAGCTGAAGGATCTGCTGCTGCTGCCTCGCGTTCCAGCGTGGCAGGTAAGGACGCGCTTACATCAGTCATCCCCCCACGGGACAGGGAGAGGGTCCTTCCTTGGGCTTACAGCTGGCCTGAGATCTTCACTGCCTTTACAAGAACAATCTCTGTGCAGAAGGCAAGAACAGAGGAAGGGTCATTACGTATAAAGCCGAGGTCGCTGGGGAGAGGACAACCACTCTTTGTGATCAAACTCCCTCTTAAGGCAGTAGGAGGGTGCGTATCACGCGTTTGTGATATTTCTCATGCAGTCTATTGATTCGGTTTAGCGAGGACGAAAGGGCCTTTCACTGCACCCCGCTGCGCCGAGTTTCCCGCCAAAGGAAGATCTCGGCGCTAGAAGCTGACAATGCGTTGTGGGAATGAGGGAACTGCTGCTGTTGCTGGGCTTAAATCTGGACTTTGGGTGGTAAGGACCCGCAGTCCCTTCTGAGTCCCGCTCCCCAGCGCGAAGGTGTGACTACTGCGCTCCTGCTCTAGGCATCCTTAGCGTGTTTCCCTGACTTGTTATCCGAATTAACGGAGAAACTGAATTTCACCAAGCCTTTGCGGCTTCCCCCTCGCCAGCTGACCAAAACCAACCCCAGAGGAAAAAGCGACAGGAACCTTTGAGGTCTCAAATTCCCACTCGTGATTTGGACCCGATGTCTCACGAGCCAGGTGCAGAAAACCAGTCTGCAAAAGTCCAATGTTCGGGATTAACTGGGAGCCACAGAGGCTCGGCATTGTTGTGAAGTGGACCTCGGGAGTTCCAGAGAGTGAGAGCAGATTGAGGAGTCCCTGCAGCAAAGCCAGCCAGGAGGGAGACCAGCAGGCATGCGCAGCGTTACCTGAACGCTGAAGAGCACGGTGCGATTTTGAAAGCTGCGTTAGGTCAGTGGCAAGAGCTCCTGGAAAGGCTGAGAGTCCAAGATTGTGGCTTTCTAGTCTATAAAACACAGAACGGCGAGGACTCAGGACTAGCGAGACCTTTTCTGAATGTTTCTGCAGACTAAGTAGGAGTGGCATCCGAGAGACAGAGAAAGCTTAGGGTGAAATGAAATATTTCCTCAGCAAAGGCTAGAAAGGGACGTCGGGAGCTCTTAACGCGGCAAATGGGAAGGAAAGCTGGGCTGGGACCCACTGTGCCGTGCCTGCCTTCAGCGTGCGGTACGCAAACGTTCACGCTCCTTACAGCGAAAGAAGGAAACCAAAATATTCAGCTACATTGTACAAAATTCTCTTTTTTTATATATATATATATATATACACACACACACACACAAAACCCCACATCTAACAGATTTACCATACTGAATTTTAAAAAGTTGCTCGTAGAAGAGTGTTGGGTTTGTTTTTCTCTGCTTGCTTTAGGCAGTGCTGTTGCTTACGAGTTGACACCAGGCACCGTGGTTTTGAAAGCAAACCAAGACGGCGAGGAGCAGTGAAGGGCTTAGAGGTTTTTTTTTCCCCAGACGTCGGTTGCGAGGGGATGCAGGGATAGGGAGGGTCAGGGATATTTTGCTTTGTGTTACTCCCTCTCCCCTAGGAACCCCCCAACCGTCAGCTTCCAGCTGCATCTCAAGAAAATTCACGTTGCCGTCTGCGCGGTTCTCACGTTTACGGAAAGGGATCTCGTCCCGTGCACGAGGCTGGCGGCTGCCTGCTCTCCGCTCTCTCTCTTCTTACAGCAGAAAATCGCTACGGAGAGCCGCGTTTCTGCTCGGCTGGGGAAAAAAAAAAGCACAATCCCCTTACTGCTCCTGCCTGGGAGGGAGAAAACCAGGAAAACGAGGAGGGAGCCAGCCACGCGAAAGGTGGGTAAACGCGTCCCCGGTTACCTGCGTTGACTGTAACATCAACAAGACTTTATCTTTTTTTTTTTTTGTCAAATCTAGAGGTTTTGTGCAACATCTGTTAAAATAATTCTAAAAAATCACACAGCATAATGGACGTTCGGAAGTGCATTTCGCAGCAGAGAAAATCCAAGGGAACACCTTCCCGCAACAGAGCGCTTCGGTCGGTCAGACGCCAAAGGCAAGTCCCGCGTCAGCGGTTTACAACGCTTGCCAGGTGGGTTTTGGTCTTTTTGTTTTCATCCCCATCCTCTCCCACCCAGCTATTACAAAAGATTGGTGTTGGTTTTGATTTTTATTAATAAATGGGCTCCTCTGCAGTTCGTATACAATCATAGGTGAATTTTAAATTCCATTTTATACAAACATCTCAAAAAATATTGGGAGTGAAGTATGGTAGGAAATATTGCTCACCTTGCTAGTTACCACGCGCGTGGGAGAGGGAGGAGCGGGTTTGTTAGTGCACGCCTCCAGAGCAGGCACCCCCCTCCAAAAAAGATACAGCAGCTGATTACAGAAAGGTGATGTCCACAAAATTAAGTTTTTCATGCTATTCTACTTTCCAGTACTATACTCTCCAATCGCTTGCGCAGTTTATCTGCGGCGGCTCGGTGGCGAACGCCCAGGTATGTTAAGAGAATACCTGCACCTAGAGGAAAATCTGTCGGTTTAGAAAGAGTTTTTTGTTGGGTTTTTATTCTTTTTTTTTTTTTGGTGCTCCGCAGAGCAGCGGCAGTGCAGGATTTTCACCCAGCTCTGATCGCTTCCAATTTGTAGTCGACAACAGGCGACGCCTCCGTTTTTTAGGCACTTCTTATAAAAGGGAGTTGTCGTTTCCTTGAACCGATTTTTGCTGGATGTCCCACACCGCCCCTCCCCGGCCCCCAACAAGAGTCAGGGCACAGTTTCTACTGTAAATCCAATTCATTTTTTTTTTTTTTTTTTCCCCCTAGGGATAATTTCCTATGTATAAAACAACAAAGGAAATGTTTAATCAAAGAGTAGAGGAACAGCCTGACTTAGCAGTTTTGCAAGACAGAAGATGGCTCCTTAGTATTTAAAACTAATTTCACAATTTAAATTTGACTTTTTTTTTTAAGTATACGAATGAGACATAAATATAGGCTATCGATCTGCTTAAAAATTTCATTCACATAATGGAAAATTTTTTCATTTATTAAAAATATCACATTTTGAGACTAGAAACAGTAAAGTGCATGAAAAGTTTTAAAATATAAATTCAAGAAAATCTTATAGCAGCAAAAAAGCAGAATAAAGAAAAACTTAAAAACACAGACACGACCTTTTCCTATCACTGTGCCATTTTCTTTTAAACATGAAGCAGCCAACCAATTTTTCAGAGAATTGCATTATGCTTAACGCCTCTCGAGGCACAAGGTTTTGAACTGGCCACCTAGAGCGCGAAAGGAAAAAAAAAAAAAGGATTTCCAACACATCCAAAGAGCGTTAACAGTTGGGAATGAACCAGCAGCTTTTTAATTCGACCCTGACCGACAACAGAAAAGGAAGATTATTAAGAAAGTGTGATGGCAATTTGGCAACTAGGGTCAGGAAAAATAATCCAAGGAATGACTACAGCTCCCACCGCGCGCTCCCCCAGTGAAAAAGCGTGCCGACAGCCACTCCGCGTGCTCTCCGGAGACAGGAGAGCTTGTTCCTGCATCCCACGCTTCAGCGGTTAATCCCAAGTTTCCCATCTTTGCAACCGAACTTTGGAAGAGGGAACGCAGGACGGATTTGCAAATTCTTTATTCACCCGGAACCCCGAAGCTTGCAGCGTCTCGCTTCAAGTGCAATTTCTTACCGCGTCTAAGTCCTGCTCCCAAAGCGCGCTGCTGAACAGCGTGACTCCCCGGCGTGCCGGGGCGGAGCGGCAGCTCCGTTTCGCAGAGGTCCTTGGGATTCCTGCGAAATCTCCCCCAGAAATCACATCAGGAGAATTTAGACCTCAAATTTTCTCACAGATCTCAAGCTCTCTTTGGTTTTCTAATATTAGTTAGCTGAGGGGCAGGGCCACGCTGCTAATCACTTATAGTCAGGTATTAAGTGCTTTGCTAATGTGCAAAATTTATTTTGGATGCAGAGTTCAGTCTCCGTTTTGGGTTTAACAAACAGTATTTCTAATATTCTTCCCACAAAACAAGCATTTCTGTTTTGTTTTTCTTTCTCCTAAAAGGTTGGCTCATTCTGCCACGTTCTGGGAAAAAAGCATTCTCTGGAAATACCTTAAGACGCAAGTTTTGAAACTCATATTTCCATTTATAAGTGCAGCTTCCTACTGAAAAGAAAAAGCTTGCTTTTTTTTTTTAAATTTAAATTAAATTAAAAACCTGGAAAGGGAATAATACTTTGGTTCCAGCCCTAGTGCCAAATGATACCAATGTGCACCAAAATGTGCAAAATCTCCTATCAAACACGTAAGGAAAGGAGCTTGAAGAAGCATCTTAAGGTTGGCCATACTTCACTCCGATACACTTTGATTTACAACTGTACAGGTCCATCAGGAGGATGCGTGCCCGCGTCGGGGCAGGGCTCCACTACCTCCGGTTAGGCAAGTGCACGCCGTTGACAAGAGGCGGGAGCGGAGGATGGAGTTCGAGTTGTGTTAACAGTGAGAAGTGGTCTGAAGGGATGTGAGGGTGTGGACACCCAGTGATGTTGTTGTCAACCAGCCACTGAGGGTCCAAAGGCCCCAGGACACCAAGCACGTTCATGTGAGTGTTGGAATAGAAAATGTAGTCAATCACACCCTGGGGAGAAAGAGAAACACGAGAGTGAGAACAGACTTCGCTTCTGCGCAACCTGCGCTCGACCGGCTGCTGGCTGCGATTCACGGCAAGAGGCGCAGCGCTGCAACGGGGGTAAGAAACGCGCGCGGCGTTTTGCCGTCAAAGTGCCGCATCCGTTCTCGTTAAGTCACCGGGTCGGCAGCTTAAAAACACTGGCAAAGCGGGGGTTTGTGCGCGGTAGGAAAAGCGTCCAGCGAGCGCAGGAACCGGGGATGAAACGCGTACAGGAAAAGAGGGAAAGACAGCCCATGGTCGGAACATTAAGGCGGCATCCTGGGGAGACCAGGTCAACGCCTGCCGTTTCAGAAAAATGGCTGCTTACTTTGAAATCAAAAGTGTAATTGGTGTAAGGCATCAAGTTGTTTTCGTAGGCGCTCTTGAGCTGGAAGCCGTGCGTAATTCTTCCTTCAGAAGCCCCGTTTTTTCCGTTGCCGCTGAAGTTCATGAGACACTCGTTATAACGCAACTCCTTGAAGTCCTTGTGGTTGTCAGCTACTATGCCATTGCTTAAGTACTCCACTACACCTGTTTGCAAAGGAAGTCAGGCAGCTGCTTTAAAATACAACATTCGGGGAATGTTGGCCTCAGAGTTAAAAACCAAAACACCGATAAACCCCCCAAGGAGATGGGCAGAGAGCTTTTCACCTAAGGGGAAACCTACTCAGCAGCTGAGCCGTATACGCCTTTCCGACACGCTGCCAGAAAACGGAGGCTCTCCAGCGGTCCTGACCCCGTTTTTGGAGGACTGCAGTAAACCCCTAGTACGTGTACCGAGTACGCGTGTGGCGGGTGCTAGAGAGGCAGCTGCCGTACGTTCACCCGATGCGACGGCACTGAACGTCATAATTACTACAGCAAACCCGGCTCCTTAAAAGTTTTCATGTTACATCGTGAACTCGCGTCCTTCCTGCTTCTTATTGCTGCTGGAGGCATGGCTGTTTATTTAATGATCTATTTGTGCTTTTCTACACCTTTGTAGGCGTAACCAGCTTTTCTGGAGCGTGCAACTGATCACGAAACGCAGTCTACTCAACCGGAGGACGTGCATTCTCTTCAGCCAGATTTCAAAAGCCAGCGGTTACGGTTGCTAAGAAAGCTTTCATCCATAGCGACCCAGGGAAGCGTGAACCACCCCGTCGCCCTCAGAGGGAAAGAGGATTCAAACCTTCTGAAAAATGTGAGTTAAAAAGTGAGCCCAGACCAGTCTCACCTGAATCAGGCAACGAGTTGAGATCCGCACACAGCACCAGAGGGATAGAGTTGGGATCTGCTGTTGGGCTGCCGGGCCTGCTTGAGGCTTTCTCCAGGATGTTTTTCAGTTCAGAGACAAACATCATAGTCTGAATGAGTTTCACGTCTGAGTATTCGGGGTCCCAGTGCATGTGGGCGTTGGCCACAATGAGCAGCTGCTTGTCCACGTGAAGTGATTTCATACCTGGATAAAGAAAGGCGTTTTGATCAGCGGAAGGCTGGCTGTGCGGATACGGCAGATGCCCCCCGTTAACGTTCGGGGTTTAGCTGCTCAGGGCTCCGAGTTGGACGCATCGGCCGACGGATGTGCTTGTGTTGCTGGAAAAAAGGTATTACCTGAACCGGTACTCCTTTCTAAATTAGCAGTGTTTATATGTTCCGAGACTAAATCTCTCCAGTATAGGAAAGAAACAGGCAGCAAAATCCGACACAGTTACAGTTTCACTCCTCCTCTATTGCTCGAGAGGTCATCACGTGAGCGCGCACCGCTGCTCAATTTTTAAGGCACAAGGGAGTTTCCTGCCTCTCAGCTGCCGCAGCACAGCAAATGGTTCCCTTGGGACAAAACTCCAACCTGCTTAAAGGAATGCAGCGTGAACCTGGCTGCTGCCAACCGCTCGAGCTGGGCTTTACTCTGTATCTGAGAAAGAGTACTTGGGAAGATGAGGCATGAGGTCGCAGGCAGCTCCTTCCAGCTCTGTATTCTAGACATGCTGCTCCTTCGGAGGGTACGCTGCAAACCCGCGACCAAGAAACCGAACACGCAGACAGAGCAGGGTGGCAATTTAAAGTGTGTTGAAATTGTCTACTGCATCTGATCAAATGTAATGAAAATGTGACAGTCAGTCCATCAGGTGGCACGAAAAGATAGCTGATAATCTCATTTTCCCCTGCCAGTACGTTAGCCCTGTCATACAGGGAGAGGGTGGAAGGGTTCAGTCAAGGGGAAAAAGAGAGCTGAAAACAGAAGTTGAACATTACTGACAACTACGGGTAAAAATCCACGAGAGAACCGCGGCCGTACTCACCTGCTCCAAATAATTCTTTGTGCACCTCTAGCACCACGGCAACTCCGATGTTGTCCTTCGTCATCACTCTGTTGAGCATCGCTTCTGAGCCTTCCGAATTGGCCATGGCCACCTGGTTGAACTCCACGGTGTGCTTCTGCACCAGCGTGAACCTGATTAAAGAAAAGGAACCCCACGTGAACGCGTGCCATACAGCTACGTGAAGAGGCACGGTTTCTGTCTGCGCTCCAGCTTCTTGCAAACCGCTAGCTACCACCGTTAGGTCTGTGAAACTGGCTTTACGTTTCTTTCTTTCGGATGCCCAAAAATGCCTTGCTTCAGGACAAGCTGAAGGCCACCTATCAAAATTATTTTTTTGTTTTGTTTTGTCTTCTTAAAATTTATTAATGTGTTCATGGCAAAAAAAATAGGTTTTTGTCAGTTTTTTAAATGAGAGCACCACAGCATAATACCCAGTTCTCTATATATCCTTGTTAGTACTGAAGGTTTGAAACACCTCAGTTGTTTGTTTTCACACACTTCCTCTATACAAACCAGGTGAGTTGGTTGTATACGTGATCTGAAAAGTGTGGTTTTGTTTCTGGAAGCAATGAAAACTCCGACAGGAAGCTAAAGCTTTGCAAAACTTCCATTCTAATTACTGAAAACTGTTCTGAGGGAATATTCAGAGGGACGCTCGGTGCGGTTCAACCCGTGAGCAGCTCACACAAACGAGACGCGTGAATGCCAGCACCTCTCCTCCCTTCTCAATAGTTTGATGCTCTTGGTGTAGCAGAACTGTTTGGATCAGGTCTTTCACTAATGTCACATTTTGATTCACAAAAGCAGAGAATATTCTGTGGTCCTTTGGCAGTAGTACCTGAAGGACAGCTTATAGATCTTGAAAGATTATTATTAGTGGGATGGAACTTCCGTTAAGGAAGGCAGAAGTTTGTAGAGAATATGAGGTATTTATTAGATCTGCCAAAAATGCACACACAAAACGTGTCAATTTTTACGCATACTAGCTCTCCTGCAACTTCCACGTTTCTGAAGAGAGAGCTTTGTTCATAGTTGGAAAGAAATTGAAGGGTTCTGTCACAAGTAGAGCAGCAAAAGGCACAGTACTTGGGTTACCATGCACCCCGAGAGAGGAAAACTTTCAGACCTAACTCAAGCTGGTTTTAATTTAATTTTGAAAAGCTGCTCCTGCCCCTTACTTTTCAGTTTTGAAGAATATTGCACAGCCATCCACATGCTTTTTCTCCTGCTCGGACATGATTTTGGCACGTGACTTTGGAGAAAAGAATCCATCGTATCCGCGTTCTTTCAAGGCTGGCAGAAAAAGGGTGAAGTATTGCTCTGTTTCCACTTCCTGGAATTGAACACAAACACCTTAGGCTAACCAAGTCAGGTAAACCCTTCCCATCGCTTTGGTTTGCAGCCACCAAAGCAAAAAGCTTCTGCTGGCACAAATCACGTCACTTGCTAGATTAACGGCCTGCTGGAAAGGGATGAGCATTCCTGGATATCCCGGAATCTCCCCAAAAGGGGACTGACAGGTGCCTTTTGAATAGCGGTAGATTACAGCTGGTATTTTTGACATCTGAACGTGGATATGTTTCTAGGGGAAAGCTGCTGAGAGGCGAGTAGATAGCCAGCAGCAATTACTATTTAATCTGGAGAGCTCTTTGGCACAGGGCTCTCCCGCTGTTCTCTAACAATACATTCTCTTGGCAGTAACATTTGCACCCCAAGAGGATTCCAGAGGTTGAGCTCTGCAGGTTTTCACACCAAGGTAACCACTCCCTTCTTGTGCGAGATTTTTTGCCTGCCAGAACTTGCTTTAAAAAATGAAAGATCGGTTGAAAGGCAGAGGCGTTCAACTGTTCCAAATATCAGCAGTAAACGTCTAATACCATAGCAGGATACACATACCAGTGACAGCTGATAGTTAACTGGGACTACGAGAGTCGTCTTGGTTGCTAATGAGAATATTTTTGAGACTAACTTCGGTACCAAGCAGGAACGGACTAGGAAAGTGGCATCTGGGGTTATAGCTACATTCTCCCCTTCTGCAGTAAACCCCACACACCTAGAGGGAGAACATTTAGGATGCTTATCCGAGGGGGGGAAGACCCAGATCTTCCAATGCAAATTACCTACTAATTTAGCTAATTTTATCTCACTCACTTTGTCTCTTTTCACAAAGCACAAGCCGACGCGTAAACAAGGAGCTGCGCACACAGCTTGTACTGGTAAGTCCCAAAATCTGTTAGCAAGCAGGTGAATATGGTGTTTTTGTTCTAAAGGTGAGGTCAATATTTTCTGTTTCTGATGAAAAAGAGAGTTCTCTTCCAATTACCTGAAGACTAATGATATCTGCATCACAGTTGACGATTTCTTCCATTATTCCCTTTTTTCTGTACTCCCAGTTGAGTGCCCAAGATGGGCAGTAGCCGTAGAGCTGCCGGGTGGCGTATTTATCACACAACACATTGTAACACATAACTGTGAATGAAGCTGAAAGGAAAGAAAGAAAGGGAAAGGTCATCAACCTCTGAAGATGACAAATGCTGAACTGGAACTTGTTTGAGCCACAATACTGAATCTTACATGGTCTATTCTGGAGTGGCTAACGAACACAAGTCAGTGGGCTGACTCCGCTGCTGAGCCAGCAGTTACCACGTAAGGCTGAACTATTCCTGAAAAAAAATCAGCAGTGCTACCAAAATGATGGTGTCATCTGCGTAACAGAGCAATGTGACCCCATTTTGCAGTCAATTCTTGATCACCTTTGAGGGCAGGGGAGATCTAGGGGTAGGCAGCGCTTAGGAACAGTCCCTGTCTGGATGTGGGGCTAAGGAGAGGGGAAGCAGCAGCCGTTTCAGGGCTGGAGTCAAACCCCAGCATTTATTGCACGAGGTGCCTCGAAACAGCAACTTCAGGCTTCAGTGACTGGTACAGTCCTAGGACAAAATCCACGCCCAGCTGCTGAAGAAGCCGTTACTGGGTCACGATGCCACAGCCCCAGAGAGAAGAGCTGCTTTAGGATGCTTCGGTTTTGGGCAATCGCATTCCAAAACATCTGTATAAGCTTCCCAGCAGCTGTACAACATTTCTAAGTTGTATCAAGTTTCATCTGTGTCTGGCAAGTCTACGGGGGAGAGAGAGGTCTGGGCCAGGGCAGGGAAGAGAAGGAGCAATGAAGTCATAAATAAGCAAGCACCTGCCACACTACCCTGCCTAGCACACAACCGAGTTAAGTTCTGAAGACCTGCCATCCGCACGCTTCTAGAAAGAAAAAGTGTAGCGCGCTGTCACGTTGTTCTTGCTAGCAATTCATCTGATCCTCTGCAATAACATTATGAGCGTTTTTATTCTTTACGCAAGGTCACGGATGCTTTTTGAGGGCCATATTCAGGATGTGCAAGGAAAGAAGAGCCACTGGATTTGGGCAGCCTGAAGAAATCCTGCCTCTTGCACTTTACCAGAAGCAACAATAGAGGGCATTAAACCAACTTCAGTTCACTGAGCGCAGGTAGGGGCTTCCCAGAGTCTCGCTTCAGCCAGCCTGTGCACAGACATGGCATCTGTACGCAGTTATTTTACAGTTCTTACTATTTGTGAGAAATTAATTAAAAAAAAAATGCTCTTTTGCTTGGCCATCAGTGGCTGGAACAGTTCTGTAAAAGAAATGACCGGCATCTCACTCAAATAACAAATTTATATTTACAGCATAGCCATATGGTATTTGTTTCAGTACAAATTGCTATTTTCCATCTGATCCATGTAAGGCTGAAATCTTCTCTGAAAATAAAGCCAAAGAAAAGTTTTTCAGCGCATCATCGTGTGAATATAGGGAAAAGAGGCACAGATTTACCTGAGGGCAGAATTTGGTCTCGTTCTTTTAAAGTAATCCATGGCCTTGGAGGCAGCTGCTCTGGATGAACTACAGAAAAATTAAACCTATGATTAATTCAGGTTTTATATTTGTAAGTGACAATTTCTAAGTCAAAACGGCAACTGAACAATATCCTTCCATACTGTGCTTTGCAAGCCCAACTCCCCAAGTCTTTTTACACTACAGGAGAGGCAAAAATCATTTAAATGGCTAGCTAGAGTAAGAGCAAATTTGTCAGTGTAAGATTCATAACTATTTTTGACTCTTGCTTTCAAATCTAGAAGCACCACTGAAATACCCTCGCACCTTGAACATAGTGAAGAAGGAGAGGTAAATGTTCACGTGGTTCAGACATCCCGTACTCCCCTCCTCCAAGAACCTCTCCCTACATCCAGCATCCCTGTAGTGTGGTAACTTAGTAGACATCAAGTGGCAAACCAGAAAGCTCCGTTACAGAACCATGAAGCAGGATTCAAGTCAGATGCTGGATATTCATAATTGATATTTCTGCACCTAAATTGGACATTCTGCTTGCGTTTGGATTATGATTTCCAGTGGAAAGTATCTCAAAAGGGCTTCAGCAGGGAAGATATTGCATTTTGTTGGTAATTGAATGGTTTCAGACAGAACAGTGGGCACAACTGGCTGTAGCATGGTATCAGGGGAAAAGCTGAGCAACGAATGTCAACCTCTTCCAGGGCGGGCGAGCATGTGTCTGTGTGCACGACAAGGCCCCCTTGACAAAAACACAAAAGCCCTTAGGAAATACTCTCCCTTCAGTGGTTCAGATTGTTGTTTTAGCAGCAGATACTGTCAGAAATGCATGCTTTTAAACCACTCCTGTCCATCAGATTTGTAGGGCTGTCACCTGCTAGATTGTCAAGCATGTAGTTCAGTAGCTTTCGAGTTCCGTCTGGATCCTGGTAGAGGCTGAGAATATCTTGTGATAGAGGATTGCCTGCCAAGGGCACAAAACAACAACTGGGTGATTAGCTGCCTGACTTTCTTGAGGCTTTTCAACCAAAGAAAATCTCCCACAACGAGAGCAGACCAATTGACTCAGAAGATATTTAGGTTGCTTAACTAGGAACTGTCGAGTCCCGCAGTGACAGATGCTACAGAAATAGCTAGCACACAGACTTTCTCCCTTAGGCTCACCCCGATCGATAATACAGTAGGTTAAAGGGTTTATTTACCTATCCTCAAATTTGAAATAGGCTGGTAAGGAGGTTTACTAGCCTTAAAAAAGAAAAGCATCGTTTTCCAAACCGTTTGGCCATTTTTGCTACAAGCTTACTGTCTGAAATAAACCGTAAGAAAATGTTGAGGTAACACACAAAGCTTTGGAGCCCAGCCCCCTCAGAAATTCAAGAGTACTCCTAGGAATATTTAACTGTAAAGAACTCACCTTTCAAACCCAGGGTTTGTAGCTGGAAGAGCCGTCCAAGTTCATAAGGCAAAACCCGTAACAGATTGTTATTTAAAAGCAATTCCCTGCAGCAAATGCAAAAACACTTTTGATGAGTATCACTTCAGAGGAAAACTCCTAAAGTGCTATATGTCGCTCATCTTCAAAGATGATGCTTTTCAGGCTGAATTTTTTTTTTGCATTATGGAAAGATATGCCAATCTTCCCATTTGAAAACACAACTGAAATACTGTAATTAGGAAAAAAAAAAGCCACAAAAACCCCAAACCACAAAACTAAATCAGGGAGAATTTAAACAACAGGTAATCACCAAGTTGTAAAGAATGTTTCACAGCAGAAGACTACATAGCTTGTAGACATGTATCTGTAGAGATCCAAAAAGAAGGGGAATGAACCCAAAAGTAATTATCAGAACTGAAGCTCTGTACCAATCTTGCATTTTTTGGAATTATTTTAAATACAAGAATGGAAAGTAAAATAAAATTCTCGGTCCCAATCCCAGAATACAGGTTTTTGAAAAGTTAACCGGAATGATTTCTCTCACCTGAGAGACACCATGTTTCCTAGTTCTGCTGGTAAACTTCTGAGTTTGTTGGATGACAGATCCAGGTAAACCAGATTGTGAAGCTTGGCAATATCAGGTGGAATGCGAGTAAGGTTATTGTCATTGAGGTGCAGGGCAGTCAAGTGCGTCAGCGACCAAAGCGACGTACTTAAGCTCCGCACTCTACCTAAAAAAGAAAAGCAAAGAACCATCTCTTCAGTCAGGTTTGCATTTTCAAACCATCAGATACAAGCTACTGGAGATGCCAGAACACAGGATTTGCAGTGTGGAAACCCTACGGCTTCACTGGACCACTCAGCGATGCTTGCAGAAGATACCTGGGGATCTTCTCTGTGAGCAGACTTTAAATAATTATCTAATCCTCTCAGATAAAAGGATAGAGACAGAGATAGAAGTCTAGGGAAGCAGATGTGCTACCCAAAAACTCCCGTCCAATCTCAGTCCGTGTTTTTAATCAACTGTGCTGAATGTGAGCCAGCGAGCTCAAAGGCAATCTGGTAAGTCAGCTGCTCGTCCTCCTCCAACTCAGAGGAAAACAGAAAAACTGTTTGCACAACAGGATCCCCTGTCTCAAAGTGTACGGTGTGATTCTGGGGCGCCGACGGCTCCCCGGAACCAAAATTCAAACCCAAATCCACTCACCCGAGATCTCCAATTCAGCCCAGTGCGACTTCTTCCCGTTGGCTACCTCTTCTGCTGACATGATGGTGTAAATGCGGCGAGGATCTGGAGGATCATATTTTTCCTTTGGCATCCCTGTTAGTCTGAAAGACCACCACAACGTTACGGCCTGCCATGTGACAACATTTTCTTGTTTCTAGCCCGCCAGGAGATTACCTTTCCCAGCGACGCTCTGCAAAAACACGCGTCCTGGAGTTTACGTACGATAAATATTCGGCTGGTGTCAGCCCAACTGCTCCCAGCACGTGGAGTCAGGCAAGTGCTTGGACCTTTGTGGAATACGGGCCCGTAACGGCAAAGCGCCTGTCTTCCTGCAAAGTCTGGTTTTCTGCAGTTATTCTCAGCGCTACCTCGTACTGCCCCGATGCAGACTTTCGGGATTTCCTAGTTTATCCCTGCGAGCGAAGCACAACCTACGGCATCGCTGACTTATTTGCCCTGTGCAGAACCTGCAGACGCGACGAGAGCGTTTCGCTATTCCTGGCGAAAGCACACCGATTGCTCCCTCCTGTAGTTTTCCCAGGGAACCCGTGATTGAAGGGAAGGCTCTTCTCTGCTTTCCCAGCAATTATTTTCAACACACTTTTGCACTCCACTTGGACAAGACTTGAAATTGCAGTTGGAAAGGAATTAGCTCAATTTTCCAATTAACTACCTAGCTTGTCTGTGTTGTGCTTTTTCACGCTCGGTATCAGTCAAGACCTTTTTATTCCTCGTGGCCTGGGAGGCATAAAACGAGCTCAGGTAAAATTCTCACTAGCTGTTCTCAGGCACACAAGGCTTCAGCCCAGTCCAGAGCTTTAATACCAGCTGGGCTCGTGTCTTAAGGGCACACGCAAATTCAACTGATCTCACTCCCAGATTCTTGTCAGAAGAGAGCTCTTGTGTCCTGTACAAGAACATTCCCTTTCCACGTGAGACAGGGAGAGTTTCCCTCCACATCTCCCCAGACCACTGTGCTAAGACTCTGAAGGGAGAGGGGTTGTCTGGTTTAAAAACATGAGGTTAGCTGAATTTGATGTTCACCTGTCTTCCGCTCCCCAGACACACAAAATTCACAAACCTGGATTTTAAACCAATCCAGCACGCGTTTTTTCCCTCATACCTCGGTCTCTCCTACAAGTGGCTGCACTAGCCATGAAGCTCTTAAAACAACTCCAGCTCGTTTGGTTTGCGGAAGTGACAAGACAGAAAACTAGGAAGAATATGAGTAAACTACTTCAGGGGTTTTTTTTCAGCCAGTTCCACTAAACAAAGATCACACATCCCCTCTACGACCTTAAAGTACAGTTTTTTCCACCGATGCAGACAGCAAACCAGCGTTCTGGCCTTGCGCAGGAGCAGGAGTTGTCAGGGCTGTCCCCTGCGAAGGGTCTCAGTTCCAGGTCTGGTGCTTCCTTCCCCCCCAAACGCCCAAGGAAATTCCCTTCGCGCCGAACGAAGGTTCCCTGTCGCGAGCGCAGGGCAGATGCGAGCCCCACGTCTAATTATAGCTGACTTCTATTTACAGGTGAAGTCATACGGCGAGGAAAGCTACAGCGTAAGAGGATTCCGCGCTCACGCTGCTCAGCCGCAGCAACTCAGCGTGAGGTGACGAATGAAACCGATTACTTAGGACACGGGATTAGACCCCAAATCCTTCGATCCTCGTTTCAGAACCCCAAAATCAGGAACAGTGCTTCCCGACGCAATCAGAGTTACAGGACACGCTTCCGGAGCGCTAAACCTCCAGTTCTCGGGGTTCGCTGGATTTATCTCACTGTTCGGTTTGTGCACGTGCAGAAGCACGGAGCGGCCCCAGCCCCAGGAACAGAGAGCCGCAAGAGCCCTATTTCACCTGCTCTCCCGGGCATCCTTGCCCTTAGACACGTGTGAAACTAATCCACATTCCAGGAAATCCCAGCACAGCTCATCCTGGGTTTTGCTGGACCCCTGGAGCTGACGGGAGCCATCCAGCAGAGCCGTGACTCGCTGCCGGGACGGGGGGGCCAGGGCTCCAGCCTCGGGAGAGCTTGCAGCCCCCGGCAGCTGCAGAGAGCACGCTCCCAATCCCAAAGCCGGCGAGGAAACACATCGCAACGCCACCGCGCCGTGTCTCAAAGCCTAACTGCCAGTGCATTGTCTGGCCCGCTACGCAGCACAGGTTTTACGTGATGTACCCCCAGATCAACACCACGGGCCCAGCATTTCAGACACAGCATAAACGGAGCGAGGCTGGCTGTGCCAAAAAGCAGTAAGCTAGTTTTGCTGTCACGTCGCCGTCACAGGATTACCTGCAGCGATCCTTTACTAGAAAATGAGCTTTCATTCCCCAGCAATATTTATCCCCTCTGCCAGGCACGCTGCAGATTAGAAGGGGGAAACCTAAAAGCTGAGTGGTGAAAATCAAGCAGAATATGAACAAAGGGTTAAGGGTTTATGGCAGAGGGAGGTTTTTGGATCTTTAAGTCTTCACCATCAAACGTTTGAGCTGGCCCAGGATGGGTCTTCATGTTGCTTTTTAATCTGTCATATCTTAAAACAATCCCTACTTCTACCACATCTGGACCCGGGACACGGCAAACTTTGCTGTCGCAGGCTCAGCGTTAGGCTGAGCGCTGTGTGAAACACGCTGTGCTTACCAGGACGTCGCGTTCCCGTTTCCTACAGCACAACCATGTACTACGACCAGACGCAGGCGGATTTCAATTTCAGTTTCCGCACACTGAAACTCCTCCCTGCCCCGCACACTGCTGGCAAAAGCTTTGGCCGCGGTTGCTTCCTAGGGGCTTCTCAAGGTGCTTTTCCAGCTAAAAAAAACAAGCGGGAAATGGTTTGTGTTTCTGCTGGCCGCGTCATCGCAAGCCAGAGGCAGATGGCTAACAGCTCAGGAAGGTCCTTGCTGTCACACACGTGCTGATTCCAAGTCTCGAAGCGGCAGCGGTCTCCTCCAGCTGCTCAGCAGCCTCGCTGGAAACCAGAGCGGGGCTCGCTGTTCCCAGTGCCAGACCCCAGCAGCTCCGCTCCTCGCAACGGGGGAGAAGCCGGACAAATATCCCAGGGCCTGGTGATGAAGTGTTTGAAACCACGGTGGTTAGAGCATCGGAGTCACCCCGTGCTCATCCATACCTGCCCGCAGGCCCAGAGATGACCACTGATCGGGTGACGCCACCAAAAAAGCTTCAGGATTACAGTTGCCTCCTTGGCAGGGAACCCAATTAAATTATGTTGAAATATCGCTCGTTATGAGAAGTGCCCTGCCAATTTCAAGCAATTTGCGGCAGTCAGAGGCCCTGCAATGAAATGAGCCCTGAACTGCGAGTCAACACGCACATTTTTCAGGTATTAGTCACTTCAGTGTTATTTTGAAATAGTAGTGAGTCAAACGAGCATCAGTGCAATTTCCACAGTTACAGAAAAGGGAAAATAAACCTAGATCAAATAGACTTTTTTTTTCCTTCTGCCTAACAACAACATTGAGCAAGACTTGAAAGCCACCAGATGTATTTTTTTGAAGCAAAAATGGATTCTGTCTGGGTTCCCAACTCCTATCGTTCCCATCTCCCCCTCTGCTTGTCCTGGAACTAGACCAATATCCCAAAATCCCAACCTATTTTTGCTCGGTCTTCAGGGAGCTACACTGAGTTCCCTGAATCAGTTAACCCCCAAATGGGCCGCGTATCAGCGCTCCCGCAAGGAACGAAGCAGGAAGGGCCCACCAGGGACGTGGGAACTGAAGGAGCTCCTGATTTAGGGTGGCCTGAGCTGCTGGGAGTTGCACCTTGCGGGTTCGAGCGAGGCCTTTGCTAAAATTCAGCTAACACAGGTGTGACGTGAGCAGAATACGTGTGCTCAGTTTCTTTGCTTTTCAAGCAGGACCAAGAAAATATTCTTGCTAGCTTTCCTTCTAACAAGTTCCCTCGGAAAACTTTCGAAGCTACTTAAACTTGCTCTCCACTACAAATCTAACCACGTACACTGAAACAGTCTGACCCTGATACTGTGTAAATTAAAGAAAACCTGAATACAAGAACATCAGTGCATTGGTAGGAACAATATTTAAGCCCTGAACAAACTTCAAAACCTGAGAGCTCCTAAAAAATGTCGTGCTTATGCGCTAACCCTTTGGCTACAAGTCCATCCCCAAAAGCCTGGAGATGACTGGCACAGCGGGGTCACCAGCTGAAACCCTGAGTCCGGTCCCAGGTGGATTTAAGCAGCTCCAGCCCAGCTGTATATAAAAGGGCTAATGGGAGCTTATTGGGTTTGGAAGTGCTGCAAGCAATAGGTCTTGCTGGTTTTTTTGCGCTTTTGTTTTCATGTTTTGTTGTATTTGTAGGCTTTTGTGTATCAGGCACGCTGGCTATCAATCAAAGCTGGAAAAAAAAAAAAAAAGGAAAAATGTAACCGTACTGAAGGTGTCAAAGAAGAAAGCTTGGAGCTTTCAGGCTGTGCTGCAGGCTTCTCCTCTGAAGATGCACTTTGTGGCAGCAAACAACAGGAACTTCTGCGGGAGTTTCAGACAACCAGGTAATCAGAGAGCGCGCACTGCTCTTCTGCAGCTATCTGAGACCCTTTCAAGTTACGCAGGTGTGGAGAATACGAGATAGGGAGGACAGAGCAGGGTGAAATATAAACTGTGATTTGTCGTAGGGAGAAGCTGAAGGCGGCTTTACAAATTCCATCAACACGACGAGAGAAAAAAGGACGCTATGCTAGGGATTGGGAAACTCCTTAACTCGTAGTGTATTTTTTTTTGTATGGGTGGGGGAAATCAAGAGCAGCTGCAAACAGAGAAAATCTCTTCCATTACACAGTGCATCCGAAAAGACCAAAGTAACTGTCTCAGCGTCGCTGAGAGAGATGAACTGCATCACTAGAATTTTTAATAAAGCCAGATCTCTTCTTCCAAAGGCAAATATCCCCCATCAAGCAGAAGGATTAACGTGTGGTCAGTAGAAAGAGAAAGCCTGCTCAAAGCCGCCCAGATTATTTGGCATCTGTGTTACAGGAGAACTTTGAAGCCAGATAGGTCAAAGTCCCTTCGAGCTATGTGCTGTTGCAAAATAAGGTCCAGTTCCTTCCCCCAAGAGGTTGGGAGATGCATTTCTTAAATTACAGTGACTAGAGTGTGTTGTTCTGTTTAAGCTCTTCCGTACCTCAATGCATAAACGAATTGTCTGTTTCTAACGAGGAAGCAAATAAAAGAGCCGCAACTTCATCTGGCTTCAGCCCTATGCTCATGGATATGTTGGCACAAATCGGAATCCTCACCGCCAGCGGAGTGGCATTCTTTGTGATTTTTTTTTTTTTTTTTTTTTTTTTTAAATTTTTTTCAGTCTCTATACACAGATGAGTCAAACTGCCGAAGCGGCCCTGAATCATTCCTCCTTCCGCTGCGCAGTCACAGCTTACCACCATAGGGTGGTCCCTCCCGGGAATTAAAAATCCTGCTGGCTGGCAAGGCCAGAGCGCGTGTGTGCGCGTGTACACGCACAGGCGCGTGTTATTTAACGCTGGAAAGTTGGCCCAGAAGCTGGACAACAGGGCTGTTTTTACCGATGTATTCTGTAAACAGGAGCGGAGGGTTGCAAAGGGAGGAGAGGAGGGCTACTCGTCCGTAACAAGCGTGCCCTGTTTTCACAGGAGTGTTTGACATGGGCCTCCCCATGTCGGCCTCCCAAAGGAGAAGGGGAAGTACCCACAAACGCAAAAACTGACCCAGAGAACTTCAGGGGGATGATGATGGAGAAGTTAAGGTGATTGTTTAAGGGGATTTAAAACAAAACTGCTAATACTAGGCTATGTACGTATTAGCTTAAGGCAAACTACTTAGTATATCACTATAGAGAGTATCTAGTGCGTATATTCGAGTGAGAAGATGTGTGTGGGGAATTCTGATAGTCTTTTGCTTGGATCTGAATTTTCTTCATTTTGCTTTCCTGCAGGAACATGTTCAACTACCTTTGCATACGCTGTCTCTACCGAGAGTTCGACGAGCACCCGGAGTCTGCCGACAAAGGTACTGTTCTCTTTTCAGTTCATTGTTCCAAGTAGCCTGATTGGGAACGAAGATGATCAGTGAAATGAATAAAAATGCCTCATCACAGTTTTCTATCAAAAAGAGAGAATAAGCGTTTTGATACTGTCATTTCCCAATTCTGAGATTTCAAACAGTTTTTGAGGAAAGTATAATCCAAGTACGTAAATAGAGACTACTTGGACACAAGTATCGTACCAGCAGGAGGATAGTTAATCAGTAAGTGGAAATAAATTGCAAGGCAAGAGGTGAAATTCTAAGTGAATATTAAATGGAAGGGATAACAACTAAAATTTCAAATTTAGCACCGTGGAGGTAGCAACAAATGATCAAGTCCACAAGTATAACTGAAAAAAGAAAGGACATAAATCTGTAAAAAGATGTAGTTATTTCCATATCATCTATCCAAGAATTTTTTTTTTCTTGTGAGAAGGCACACTGACTGTACTGTGCAGAGGGCTCCTCTGCATGAACTCAGTAGGACTGCTGATCTCTACTCGCTAGCAATCTCCTCTTTAGCAGAAAGAGTCCAAAACTACCTTGTTAGAAGAACTGGGGAAATCTAGAGCATTAAGGTCATTTACTTCTATCTCCTTTCAAGTCTGTAGCAACAGTAACTCAGCCTCTTAAGTAACTTGTAGACAGGGCCTCAGCCCAGTTTGCTTTTTAAAATAACCTGGGCTCCAAGTGGGAAAAAGACAGGACCTTACTCGTGTAACACCACTAGAAAATAAGAGCTTGTGCTCTTATCATCTGCTAATGCATTTAAAAATACAGCAAGGGAACACGGGGCTTTTCTTGAACCGCATCAGCCCTGTGTCTAAAACCAAACTTGTTCTTTGCTAGCCTTGGGTTCAGTATTTAAATTCAAGTCTTGGCACATACTGCAAGCTGAATGTTTTAATAAAACCATCATCTCTCCTACATGATCAAGGTAGAAAATATTTCAACAAAGTAAGCTTCAGGAGTTAATTTTCATAGTCCTTCCTTGGACCCATCACAGGGCAGATCTCCTTGAAGGACTGTAGCTTTATTTTGCAGCTGATATAGGCAAAATAAGCAGAAGTGGCAAGGCCTAAGTAGTGGGACTCTATACTGATGCTGAGAGGATGAAAAGCCGTTCCTCTAAGCTGTAACTGGTCAAGGGGCATGTTTGCTGAGAAGCAGAAGGGAACTGACTCTTGCTACGATGCGGCTGCTGCCTGGCAATTTTATCTTTGCCGTAGTCAAGGGAAACTCACAGCCATCTACCAGGTGTGGACCAAGGTTGCACAGACAGGAGGCATCTTCACGGAGTAACTTCAGGGTCGGGAAGGAGCACTACTGCTTGAAAAGCTCGGTGGACCGTTTGGCAAGCGTTGCCATCCTTAGCACAGTGGAGGTAACCCTGCGTAAGCTTGCATGCAGGAACCCAGAAGAGTGGTGAAAAAGACGTGTCACCGACAAGCACAGCAACAACAGGATGGAATTTGCCCATGCCTTGCTCTAGTTTGTATTCCATGTGGTACTCAGATCAGGCTGAGCAAGAGGAGACTATTGAAGTTCCGCAGGCTCAGTTTCACAGAGAATCCTCTCTTTGCTCATGGGCAAGTTCTTCATCGTGGGAGAGGTGCCGCAGTCCGTAGCGACCCGCTAGAGGCTGCTGGACAAAGGGACCCTCTTCAGGGACTGCGAACACAGTCGCTGCTACCTGAACTACACAGATCGCTCCCATTCCAGTAAGGAATTGCCGATGCCCAGCATACTGGACAGGGTACCGCCTCAGCTTTTGTGGAGCTGCTCATGTGCTGTTGAGCCCCTGCAAGGCAAGCAGAAGATGTGCAACCAGCTGCAGCGATGTTCAGCAACCACATCCTGCGAGGCTTCTCACCTCCTCCGCCTGTCCTGACACGCGGCACGGGCCCGAGCGCGGGGAAATGCAAGCTGAGGGTGGGAACGGCAGAACACAAGAGGTGACCAGGAACCTGCAGCTGATAGTAAGTTCAGTGGCAGCGGGATCCCACAGGGCTTCACATTATCGCTTCCACCAAGACTACGAAAGCCCAGAGAAGCATCAAAAAGCCATAGAAGCAAAGGGGAGGAGTGGGAAGGGAGGGAAGGAGCAGTGTTTGATGAATTCTAGAGCCAACTGGCACTCACTTGATGGAAATGCTAATTGTCCTGCTGACATACACCCACTAGCTATTTCCCCCTGCTCCCTCATCTCCCCTAAATGAAGTATAGAGTCTTTTCTCAAATCACAGGTAACACAAGAATATCCACGTTTCCACCCTTCCTTTTCCTCTATGTCACACCCCCTCTTACAAGAACAGCTGAGCTATTTGCTGCATGGAAACATGATGTAGCATTACGTAGTTATTTTTA
This sequence comes from Tetrax tetrax, assembly GCA_009806455.1. NCBI lineage: Eukaryota > Metazoa > Chordata > Aves > Otidiformes > Otididae > Tetrax > Tetrax tetrax. The sequence goes on from WHYT01017044.1 coordinate 455,712, forward strand.
ATTTCTGTACTTAGTGAATGTGTCAGTCCTTACTCCAAAAGAAGAGTTTCTGCTCTGTTTGAAATAGTCTGTTACCTCTCGTTGTGTACATGACACCTCTTGAATATCTGCACCAAGTTATAGATTAACACCTGCCTTTGCAGATGGTTTTATCCTTATTGCGTTCAAAGGAGCTCTTGGGGGCCAGTTTACTTGTGAACACAGGGTAGGTAGCTCCTCAAAAGCAAAGCTCTGCTTAAACGAAATCCATACAAGGGGTTTAATATAGGGCAAGAGGAGTAGGAACAGACAGTCTGTAAATAAATCTAACCAGGAGCCCCCAGAGGGAGGGTTTAACTAGCACGTTTATTTACAGGAGTATCCCACACCAGTTCAAAGAAATGACCCATTTGCAGTCCCACCCCATCCCCTGGAGAGCGCTGGTCTTTTAATGAGATACAGGACAGAGTGGCTTAAGGGATTAAGGACTGAAGTCACCCCAGTCTGGGGAAGGAAGCAGGCAGTGCCGGATCAGCAGCAAGCATCCAGACAAAATGCTGTTCCGGGCACAGAAGAAAAGCAGCCACGGGTGGCTGCTACTTAAAGCAGGAGGTTTTCTAGGACTGGTTTGACAGCGATAGGACTGGGGAAACAGATAAGTCACCACCAAGAACAGAGTAAGCTGTAAGTGCTGTGGTGTGGGAGCGTTCCTCTGAGCCTCAAGGGAAAGAGCTGTTTCATTGACGAGGCTAAGGAGACACCTCTGTTCATTCCGCCCCTCGCTTAAAAACGGTAAAGACCCGGTTCAACTTGCCCCAAGCCAACACCTCTTCTCATTCAACTCCTGAGGATCAATAATTGGAGAGAAGTCAGCTATCGACTTGTTTTGGGTTTTTTTTTTTTTTTTTTTTTTTTTTTGAGTAAAACTACACCATAATTATTAATTTGTGCATACCACTGCAGCAATTTTGAAGCGCTTTTCTTAAGGAACCTTTCTTCCTTTCTTTTGAAATACAATTCAAATAATCAATAACCTTTTCACCTTCAAAGAAAAGTTTGTGCTAGCAGAAAAGAAAAAATGTGACTGTTTCTACTGCTATGGAGTTCTTACCCTTTAAGTGGGAGGCTGCCAACACTTGAACAAAAGAAGCGAAGCGCAGCAGCACCTCAGCCGCTCTCCCTGTATGACAGAAAGATAACGGCCAGCTTATCGCTCACAATCTGCTCTTTGCAGCAATAATTAACAACAGAGAAGCCTGCCACCGTAAAACTTACTGCAGATCGCTTTAAACTTACAAGGCCTGCCCTGTTCAACAACAGGTAGATTGAGATGAGTCAAAGCTCAAGATTTTACAAGAAAGGAGGGGGGAAGGGGGGAAGAAGCCAGAGGAAAAAGTACACAGCAGTAGTGGAAACTGTTTTGCAATCGCTACAATAAATTAGCTTTTTCGTATCACAGATCGGTTTCAACAGGCCACAGGATGCTGCGCTGGTGCTCAAGTGGCAAGGCTTGTATGCTCAGAAGAGGAGGAGAGAGGAAAGGGATCTCTTGAAAATGAAGGGGTTGATAGGCATAAACTCCTTTCTCGGTACAGTGTATTTAAATATACTTAACTTATGTAACCAAGGAAGTAAAAAAGCTTGCCTGATAGCCTGGGAAAAGCATATTATTTGGATATCAAAAGACAGACAGCGCAGCTGCTTCTCTGTCTGATTATCTAAATCTTTCCCATGTGTAGTTACACCAACTTCCAAACACTAGATTTGGTTTTAAAATCAATGCTGATGAGTAACACCTACTCTTCTAGCTGTGTTCCAGCAAGGTGGAAAATGAGGAACTGCAGCAACAACAGCCCAAGACAATCTCTGTGGGGACCAGGAAATGCACCTCTAACTGCCAAGTGAGACACAGGCGTCTGGAGCATCTTATCGTCTCCAGGAAAGGTGGCCGCAAGAAGAGGGGCAAGAGCTGTGATCTCCAGTGGGTCAAGAGGCTAGCCAGTGCAGGAGGCATCCTGCCTTCTAAACCAAAATCAGCAGGAGGCTAATTGTGTTGCCCGGAACGATCGCTGTAATACTGAGTGAATTTGAGGGAAGCAGGCCATATAGGAACAAACCCTGAGATAGGTTAGCTGGCAGGGGGCACGGCCGAGAGCCGACAGGAACTGCGCTCGTTCCTCTGCCAGAAGACAGGCTGAACTTGGGTGGATGCCTCTGTTGAGCCCCTCGAAGGGATTTCACCTAAGGCGCGTGCATTACCTAACCAGGGAATAACTCTGTCAATTTTTGCTGAAGTTTTTCAACAGGTCAGTTTTCTGTTATTTCTCAACGTGCTAGCACCTGAGAAGTTAATTCAAGAGTTCCGTAGTGCTGGCGTGTGCAAAGGCTTCCCCGCGGTCCCTTGTCCCTCTCGGTCATGCTGAGTTTTGGTCAGGGTCCTTTCGCTGTGGATTTGGAGTTCTGTAAGCCATCAGGCACTGTCAGAAGGGCTGTGGCCCTGACACTCGCTTTGAAGACACTGAGGTGCGAGGAGATCCAAGCACTCCTGACACTAAGTACTGTATAAACCTGCAAAGAAGATAATGATCTCTGAAAGGAAGTTAAAGAGGAGAAATAAAGTCTGATGCCCCGGTGCTATGACGTGTCAGTCACCGCTGGGTTGCACACACGCCGCTGCTTTACAGAACCGGAGCCTAAAGCAAAAGCACAAACGCAGCGGGCATGCGGAAGAGGCAGGTACAAAATTCAGGAATGCTGTAGCATTGTTGACAGCTTGAGGTTTTAAACCACGTAATTTTCCAAGTAGGAAATACTTCTGAGTTATACTCATCTCCTCACACGCGTGCCCAGGGTTGTTTTGTCCCTGCCTGCCGCTGCCGTGAAATAATGGGCCACCACTTTAAAACGGAACGGAACCGCCTTTACGTGCATGGGGAGCTTTGTTTGGTGGCACCTAGGAGTTGTTATAGTAGGCAAAAAACCATCCTGCACTTCACCACAGGGCTAGTTGCTGTCCAATCTTGCCGTCAAACCATACACCAAAAAATAAATCTAAGAATGAAACATATTCTGAGGTCACAGCCTCACTCAAATTTTGCTACTTAAGTCTGCAAAAAGGCTATCTAACCTTCTAATCTGAAACATTTCAGAGAGATTTTAGTAAAATAAACCCAAACCCTATCCTCAGGTCTGAAATACTTTATATATGGGATTCTGTCACGCACTGAAAATATTCCTAGTTCATCTGATGAACTCTACTCCCTCACAATCTTTTGTTCCAGACTAAGGAGGAGAAGGAAGAGGATCCCTGCACAGGTACAAAAATGTGCCTCGAGATCAAACTGCTCCCGAGGGTCAGATGTAACCTGGCTGGAGGAAAAAAGGCAAGCCACGGGCCATCTGACAATCTGACCCTGACTCTTCCTGGCACTCTGACTTTATTCTGGTATGTGAGAAGTTGTCTGGCCCCGTCTTCCTTTTGCTTTCTTAACTTTCCAAAACAAAAAGGGATTAGAGGAAAGGCGTTCACAAGTGGAAATTTCTGCTGGGTGGATAGTTCATCCTGTGCTAGCTCTCTCCCACTTCCAGGGCCAGTTGTAAACCCATGTAACAGAATAAATATAATTCAATTTTAAGGCACAGAGGAAGCAGTAACCAGTTTTCTGGAACTGCTTTCAGCACTGCCCCAACTGGCTGTTTCCTGCCTGGAGCTGCAAGTTCCAAGCGTTTAAGAAAACGCAAAGAAGAGTTTCGTGCTTTACCTGGAGAGCACAGTTTGACAACTACTCTGCTTTTCTGTCCCTTGCAGATGAGTTTTAATTTCCCTATCTGTATCAGCAGGAAGCTCGCTCTATCTCGCAGCTGCGTGCGAGGCCTGAGCAGCGCGTGCCGATACGTGCTCCGACAGCGAGCCAGCGAACCGGCCCTTTCCGAAAGGCCCGGAAACGCTGGCAGTGTGCTGGCGCTGGCAGCCGTTCCTATCTGTGGTTCTTGCCGCAGATGACGCGGTGACCGCTCTACGCTTCCCTCCGAGCGTTTTAATTCTGCTCCAGCTCTCAGCCTGAAGCGATGAGAAGAGCAAAGGATATTCTCAAGATAAAAGACATTTATTTGAGGGAGACAGACACCCTGTGTGCCATCAGGATGCTTACTGACTTCACGCAAGTACATACAGCAAGCAAGTCTCGAGTATCCGTTCTCCTCCACCCCTCCAAGAGCAAACTCCCTAGCTTACGTGGAAGAGAGAAATGTATCCACGGTGCTTCAATGAGACTTCTCCATCGGAAGCTCCCAAATACTTTTACAGGCCATGAAATCCCAGTGTTAAGCACCAGGAGCGGGAACAGATGTAGACCACAGAGCTGAAAACTGAAAAATCTGCAGGATCGTTCCACTCCGCTGTTTAAAAAACACAGGATGGTAATATAGCACACAAAGCATGTTTTTGGCTTTCCACCTTTCTCAATTTTCCTGCAAGTATTGTATGGAAAAAACCAGCTAAAAGTCTGCTGAAGGGAGTCTTCCTCAACACGCTTCTCTCTCTATGTACTTACAGCCAAGCCAGAACCTTTTGAGAGAGCCTTTTGATTGATTTCTTAGGAAGGGAAAAAAAAAAAAAACAAAACTAATTTGTGATTAGAAGGCACAAAGACGTTCAGTCAGATGGAAGCATTCCTGAAAAGCACGGGGAACACTACCCGATCATTTCATTCAGCTGCCCTAAAGGGTAAACAGCAAACTCGAGCACAATCTAGAAATCCTGACTCTTATTAACAGCTTGACCAAAAGTGGATGTTTTTTCTAGCTATCTTCGTACTTCTGAGATCTGATGAACTAAAAAGTACATTTGACGGACCCTGACACCAAAGCCAAGAAGACGGAAAGAAGAGGGGGTCACTTTGCACTGTTGCTCCTGATGTGAGGTTGAGGCCCCTCGCTCAGAAGAAACTCGCTCAGGGTAGTTTCAACTGGCAGTGGATGCTCCAAGAAATGAAAACAAAAGAGGCTTTCTGGGTTGAAAATTTACCTGAAAAGCATACATCTTAGCATTCACAGAACTTTGCATAGCAGCCCATAAAAACCTCATCGTTTTCAAATTATCTGTCAGTAAAGGTTTCTGGAGTTCTCAGAATGTCTTCAGAAGAAAACCAAAGCCATGTTTAACACGTGGAAAGTTCCCTTTTCAATACTGGGACCCCGTAAGGTGAAGGCTACATATCCCTTCTGTCCGTAGCCGTGAGCCATGGCACGTGTGTCACTGAGCAGAAGGTAATTCCATTTCCCCCTCACTTTGCTGAGACAACCTTCTCCCTACCTGCCCCCAAAGTGGACAACAGAACCTCCCTGCACACCAACGTGAGGGTAAACATTCCTCTCTTCTGCAACTTGCAGATTTGCCTTAACCCACAAATACTTTTTGCCTTTAAAAAGCATTTGAGACCGTTTAATTGGGTTTTTCTTTTCAGGCGGTTGCAAGTAGGAGAATGGAGAGCTTTTGACTTGCAGTAGTAGTCGCGCAAGGACTGGTGGCCAGGATAAAGGACCCTCAGTCGGGAGCTTTGGTTTGCGTTCCGCTTTCCAGAGACCGCAGGTGGGTGCGTAACTCGGGAAGGGCAAAGGCCCACGGGCTCTTTGGAGGAACGCTGCTTCCAGTAGTTTTCCAGCCATAGAAATTCCTGCTGCTCCTAGCCCGGGGCACAACAGGTTTGCCTTTACGCTTGGTTTAGGGTAAGGAATAATCCTGATTCACATCAGCAGGGATGATGGCAGGGTGCTCTGAGGATTAGTCAGTTCGTGTCTGTAAACAGCCAAGGATTTAGCAATCCTCAAGCTGCAAACTGCGGTGGGGAGGGAACCCAAAACTAAAAACCCTTCTGAAGATCCATCACCCCATGGATTCAGAAAGTATTTGCCCCCTGATGAGGGTTGTCATCTTTACTCCCAGACTTTTCCCTTAAGTGGACCTACTTGAATTGGAGCCAGGCAGCAGTGCTGCTGTTTTCATCCCCAGATTGCTATTTTGGACACCACCACTTTTAACCATTAGTGTCACAAGCGAGCCTCAACTTGCTTTCAGTAGCGAGAGATGAGCGAAAACTCCTCTTCCCCTCTCCTCTGGCCCTCCTCTCGCTGCTCTGCTCAAAGTGGAAGTTTCACTTTCCCTAACCTGTTTAGTTTTGGCAAAAAAAGAGGAAAGTAGTTAATTTCTCTGCTGGTAGCGCAGAGCACCTTCGTTAACAGCACAGTGTTGTAAATCTGTGAAATCTGCCTGCAGACAACGCATGTGCAGTGTTAATTGAAAACACGCACCTATGCCACAGACTTCGTAGCCCCGGAAATCTGCAGATAGAGTCCTACAGCCCTTTCAATCTCGTTTTATCTCCCTTTCTCAGAGAAAACAGAAAGCTCTGTTACAGGCAAGGGGAATGTGAAAGGCAATCAACCATTTAGCTAAACGCCAAGCATAAACAGCTACAATGCCACGCAATCGTAAAACGCCATTAATCATTTACATCAGGAAACGCCGCAGCAAGGAGGAACACGCACGGCCTTATCTGTTCCCTGTGTACACACGCGGGTTACGAGCTTGGTGCAATCACTTGTGTGCACGACGCGTCACGGCCAACCGGGGCTCTGCTCCTCGGCCCTGGGTGCTGACTTTGTACCGCTTCAAAGAAAACCAAACCTGTGTTCACTGACTGCATCGAGTTGCAGGTGAAACGGTTTGGAGCTGTTTTTTTCTTCATCTTAGAGCATTTTTATCACCGCTGCTTTAACACCTCCCCTTGAAAGGGATATTTTTTTTTCCCTGTAGAACATTCTAAATTGCATTTCTGCCTCGTATAAAAGCATTTCTGCCTACCTGCAATCATATTTGCAGTGAGCACTTCTCAAACCCTGGTAGTGCCTGAACATGGATATGTTACTACTTGATCCTCTGTAGGGAGATGCGCAAGCAACCAAGTCATTCTTGTACACAGGATTCCAGAGCAACTTTCCTGGAGAGGTTTTCTTCCAGTGCTCTCTTTTACCCAAAGTAATTTCAGTTTAGTGGACTGTGCATTTTTTTTTTCTTGTTTGCAAGTCTAAGAGAGGAGTTTTCTTTCAAAAAACAGAAGCCTACTCACGTCCAGTACCTGGCCTTTTTTGTGAACTTCCCGAGCTTCAAAGAAAGCCAGTCAGCACGCTCAGCTACAGGCCTTACATCTCTGTACCGTGCTCCGAGATCTACTCCAAGGCACTCCAGAAGGAGGGACAGATGGATCCAGTAAATCCTCTGCATATAAAGACTTTTTGTCATCTCCTGCGGGATGCTGCAGAGTTTACTTTGTCCCCTCTGAGTTGTTTTACCTTTTTTGGTGGGGGGTGTCTTGCAGCAGGAGGTACGCCTGTGAAGTTTGCAAACATGGACCTGAGGTGCACAAGCGTTTTAAGATGGGGATGGAGAGCAAGAGAATTCCAGAAACCTTGTCACTAGCTAAAGATACCGATAAATGTCCTAAGACAGTATTTTTTTTATCATTACAGGTGAGATGGACAAGCTGTACAGACAAATCACTGAAACGCAAAGAATTAATCAAGAGGTGAAGTTACTGTCACTGCCGATCTAAGAATCAGCGCTTCTAAACCAAGTGAACACCCTGCAGCCTCCATCTCCTGTTTGCTTTCTTTATTTGCTGTCCGGTTAGCGAGCGAACTGGCTCAGCGCAGGGTCCGACGCGTGGCAGGGCTGGGAGCAAAGCAGCACTTCCCCTTCTGGCACCAGCAAAGCTCCATCAGCTCAGCTGGGCCAGGCGCGCCGTCAAACCAGCCTGCTGCATCTTTTGACGCGCACGGTAACCCATCACCCGAGAAACGGGGGAGAACGCCTGGATTTAGCCCCGATTTCTACACAGCTTGGCTGAGCAATGGAAGACCCGACAGCGGGTCTGGAGTCCCGAGCGAGGTCAGTGCGGCACCGAAGGCAGCTTGCTCCCCTGGCCCGGGCCAGCAGCGGCACGCGGGGGACGCAGACAAATGCGGAGGAGAGCGATCTGTCCCTTGACGGCGCTAGCAGATCTGCCGGAGACGGGAGAAACGCCCTGTTCAACTGCAGAAAGACAGCAACAAGCGCCCAAGCCTCGATTACAGGCGATCACCAGGAGAACCGCAGAATTCAGGAAAAAAAATAAATTACAAGAGGCTTAACATTTAATGCTCTAAAGTAGTAAATCCCCAGCAAATCCTCCTGAATCTAAATATACCGAAGACATATTTTAACTTATTTTTTTAAAGTTTTCTCATATGCAGTCTTATGCTCCCAAACAGCTAAGCTCCACCGTCACACTTGCTTTCTCAGTGTTCTACAAATGAGGTCGCACCCAGTGCCGCGAGTGCTCTTTTGGCCTCTCCAAAGCGCTTTCCAATAAATAGTAAGCGAGCCATTTATTCATATTTGTCTCCTTCTTTAAACCCAAGTAACCCAAAAGTGTCCAACAGATGAAAGCTGATCTCAGCACTATTTTTTTTTCTGCAGTTAAAGAAAGTCTGCTCTAAAATGACGCACCTTGCTGACGCGTAATTTTATCACTTAAAAACAGAATGCCCTCGGAAGGATTTTGAGAACAAAAAAGAAATATACCTCTCCACTTTGTGCACTTTGTGCACATTGACTCTGAACAAAAAGCAGCCAGCAGCTATGGTGATCTAGCTAAATGTAAGTTTTTCTTCACAGTGTTTTCGATTTAAATTAAGTAAAGATTTACCTCAGTGAGGAAATGAATTACTTTTTCCCCAGTGGTGTGTTTTCATTTTACTGCTAGAGCCCACACACACCTTGGGATCACTTTCTGGCTTATTTCTTGTAAGACTGGTGTGAAAAGTAAATGTCACTGTGCGTGGAAAACTTGGTCAAAGCCTGCCTCGCTTTTTGCAAAAACAAGATTGTTAATAAAAAATAACCACAGTGCACATGGAAAAAAAAAATCCCAGCTTATCACAGGAAATGGAAGTTTTATAAACACCTTTGGATGGAAAGAAAACAAGTAGCTGCCATACCATCACTTACTTCCACTAGAGAATTCCCACTGCGAACGTGAGCGAGCTCCTACAGACTGTGGACGGGAAGAGGAGAGCCACACACCCTGGAAAATACACCCTGGCCGGTCGTCCCTTCCGAGGCGGGCAAATAAGTGACCGACTGCACTACATCCCTGCGAGCACGGTGCTTTACCGGCAGCAGCGCTGCTCCCAGGATCGGGAAAACACCCTTCAAAACCGAAAACAAGCTCTATCAGTAAAAGTGCGCTTTTGCAGATAACTGCTTCTACGGCTGGGGCTTCTGCTGGCACAGCTATGTCAGTCACGGGTCACACTTCGTCACAGCGCTCGCAGACAGAGCTGTGCCAGCAGAAGTTTGCCCTATAGACCTGGTGGGAAACTCAACCGCCGCTCAAATGAATCTGCTAAGTTTCACGTTTTTCCTGCTGCTGCCAAACTAAGTTTTTTTGAACGGGCTGCTGATGGGTGGTCTTACTCCTGTGCTGCTGACACGTGAGGATCTCGGCTTCCAAGGACAGAAGAAAGCTAAACTTAGCTCAGGAACGTGGCAATGCCTATCAGCCGTTTACATTGTACTTTATTCTTCAATTACATACACAAACTAAATTAGAAAGAGCCCCTGTAGGAAGACAAGATGAAACGGAATAAATTAAATTGTGCTGTACTTTAGCACCCAGGGTAGACCGCCCTCGCTTTTAATAGTAAGAACAAAAGTGAAAGTGTTTAACGGCATTTGTTTAGCAGACAGCAAAGCACTGCAGAATTCCCACTGTTCAGTTAAACCGAACAGTCGAACGGCAACAGGGCTTTCGTCATCTTCAATCACCTTTGAAGGCAGCAGGCAAGGAGATTTAACACCCGAGTTGACGCCTAAACAGAAGTTCTGTTTGGATGAATCGACGCGATACCGTGGGTCGCGCGTACGGCGATGCGTATCGTTATTCCAGAGCACGGAGCAGCAAGATGTCAGAAGTGTACGCTGCCGATCTGCTCTGGAGCAAAATTACAAAATCAAGCTGTAAATAAACTCCCACCACTTTTCCGTGGGGGAAAAGAAAGCTACAGGCAAGCGCTTTGGTGCCTCCGAACCCGCTCGCGCTCAAAAACGGATAAAGCCGCCCGAAGCGCGGGGCTGCGGAGAGGAGCAGGGCTGCGTACAGGAAGTCAGGTCAGGCTGCGGCGCTTCCACGCAGCGCAAAGTAAACCTCAGACGTAAAGCCTGCCTCGATCTTCTGTGAGGTACCGCCAGCACGTGGCTGTACCCAAAGCGGGCTGCGTTTTGGAAGAGTCACATCTGGCAGTACAAATTTCACCCTCTCTTCCTATTTTGATAGGGAGAACACAGAAATAAAAGCTCTGGCAGTGCTGTGTTTGTCAAGGCCGTGCTCCACCTTCCTCAGAGCTTTCTGGCCCTCCAAACTGGGATACAGCTTCTAGGAATTCCTTGGGTTGTCTCACAGGCAAGACCTTGTTGTTAGAAATAATGTACTTTTATTTTTAGGGGGGGGGGGGGGGAAAAACCACCGGGGCAAAAACATCTCCAAGGAACGTCAGTGGCTAAAAATAGAGACATTATCATCACTTTCATTATCAGCCGTGTGTACACGCACAAGAAGAACAAGCGTGAGCGAGTTCTGGATGGGGTGTTTTCCCCTCCAGGTCAGTTGCACGCTGCGGGGGAGCACGCTTGTGCGTGGCAGAGAGGGGAAGGCACAGGTATGGATGTAGTTGTAGCAAAACCCGTCGCTTAGACAAGGCCATCTAAAATTCTTATCAGCAGGCCGGCTCACGAGAAGTTGTAACTCCCCACAGCAAACACTTAGCCTATTCAAACTTTCAAAAATGGCCCGATAAAGGTTACTCGTCTAAAGATTTCAGAAGGTCAGATAGAACTTGGTGTGGCCGCGGAACGCCAGAAAGCAACCGAGCCCTCTGGCATATTTACCAAGAGTGCTTAAGTTTAAAAACCATGCCCCAAAGTGTTAGAAAAACTCCGCGTTTAGGTGCATTATTCTATCTGGAAGCACCAGCTTCCAAGCTCAAAGTCCAGCTTTCACCACAGGTGACGTTCCTGCTATCTAACCACGGGGGGAAAAAGCGGCGAGACCCGCACTTCCCCAAAACCACCCTGGACTACCCGGGTCATCCACGGCGCCAGGGGAAGGTCCCAGCACGGGATGCCGGCCAGCCCGGAGGGGATCGGGGCCAAGTGTCTGTGTTCGCCCCACGGCCGGGGTTCGCCCCACGGCTGAAGTTTGCCCCGTGGCCGGCGTTCGCCTCGCAGCTGGGGTTCACCCTCAGCCTGGCATCCCCAAAACCAACTCGAGGGGCGGCAGCCAAGGCCGCCGCGGCCCGGTCCTCAGGGATCCCCCCCACCGCCGGGCCCAGGGCCGGGACCCCCGCTCCCTCCGGGGAGACACCCGCAGCCCCTCTTTCTCCTTCACACACGAATCCCCCTGCGTCCCTGAGGGCCAGGAGCGGGGGCTGCGAGGCGGCCCAGGCCGCGGAGGCCGCGCCCGGGTGCTGGCCCCGGTGCTGGCGGGGCGGCGGCGGGGCCCGACATGGCGGCGCGGGGCCCTCTTCCCCCCCCGC